>RJWJ010040497.1:0-13963 GCA_004363605.1 Indri indri
GAGCCTTTGTGGACTGGCTTCTTTCATGTAGCAATATACATTTAAGGTTCCTCCATGTCTTTTCATGCCTTGACTCATTTATTTTTATTGCTTTTTTACTATCACATGGATGTACCACAATTTGTTCATCCATTCACCTACTGAAGGACACCTTGGTTGCCTCCAAGTTTTGGCAATTATGAATAAAGCTGCTACAAATACGTTCAAGTTTTTAGGTACATGTTATTTTCAACTCATCTGGGTAAATACCAAGAAGCAAGACTGCTGGATCATACAGCAAGAGTATGCACAGTTTTGTAAGAAACTGCCAAACTGTATTCCTAAGTGTCTGTACCATTTTGCAAACCCACCAGCAATGAATGAGAGTTCCCACTGCTCTGTATCTTTGACAGCATTTTGCATGGCCAGTGCTTTGGATGTTAGCCATTTTAATCAGTGTGTAGTGGCATATTCTGTTTTCATTTTGCAATTTCCTAATGATGTTGGTTACCTTTTCCCGGGTACATTTTGTCAGATTTATACCCAAGTTTGTTTTGTTTTGTTTTGGTGCTATTTAAATGGTATTGTTTTTTTCTTATTTCCACATCCAAGTGTTCAATGCTAGCATATAGAAATACAATTTATTTTTATATATTGTCTATATATCCTACAATCTTGCTAAATGCACTTACATTGTAAGCTTTCTTATAGATTCCTTGGGATTTTCTACATAGACAATCCTATCATCTGTAAATATCAGCAATTTTATTTCTTCCTTTCTGTCCTAAAAGCTCTTTTAATCATTTTCCTGCCTTACAGCACTGTTCCAAATCCTAGGGGAAGGAGGCATTTTGTCCTTCACTATTAAGTATGGTATTAACTGTAGATTTTCATAGATGCCCTTTATCAGACTGAAGAAAATCCCTTCAGTTCCTAATAAGAATTTTTACCATGAAAGTATGTTGAATTTCATCAAATACTTATTCTCCACCTACAGGATAATACATGGCTTTTCTTATTCTATTAATAGGGTAAACTACCCAGCTTGATTTTCAAATGTTCCAAGCAGCCTTGCACTCGCAGAATAAACCCCATTGATTATGATGTATTATCCTTTTTATATACTCCTAGATTTGGGTTACTAATATTTTACTGTAAATTTTAAATCTATATTCATGAGGGATACTGGTGTGGCTTTCTTTTTGGTAATATCTTTATCTGGTTTATATCAAGCTTCATAAAATGACTTGAGAAATATTCCTTCTTCTAATATTTCTTGAAAGAGATTATGTAGAATTGGTATTATCCTCCTTAAATGTTTGGTAGAATTCACTGGTTTGATAGAACCATCTGGACCTCAAGTTTCCTTGTTTGGAAGGTTTTTAACTATGAATTCTATTTCTTTAATAGATGTAGCACTATTCAGGTTATGTATTTCTACTTGAGTTTTGGCAGCTTGTGTCTTTGAAAGAATTAATCAATTTCTCCTAAGTCACCAAATTTGGGGCACAGACTTGTTCATGATATGCCCTTATTATTATTCTATTATCTGTGAGATCTGCAGTAATACTGCCTTCTTTCACTCCTGGTATTGTTAACTTATATATAAGGCCCCTCCCTTCTCATATTCCCCCATCTACCTCTCTCCTTGAACAGTCTGTCGTTCTTTTAAGTCAAAATTGGGTTCCATTGAAAAAGTGAATAGTGTAATACATAAGAGCGCTTTCCCTCAAGAAAAATGCCATACTTCTACAAATAGTAAAAGTTCTTTACCACACTTCCCATTTCATCACACACTATGTATTAGTCTGCTCAGGCTGCCATAACGAAATACCACAGACTGGTGGCTTAAACAACAGAAATTTAGTTTCTCACAGTTCTGGAGGCTTGAAATCCAAGATCAAGATGCCACCATAGTTGAGTTCTGGTGAGGGCTCTCTTCCTGGCTTGATGGAGACAGAGCAATAGCAAGCTCTCTGGTGTCTCTTCTAATAAGGGCACTATTCTCATTATACGGGCCCCACCTTCATGATCTCATCTAAACCTAATTATCTCCCAGAAGCTCCATCTCCAAATACCATCAAACTAGGATTAGGGCTTCAGCATATGAACTACAGGAGGTCACAGCTCAGCCCATAGTACCCTATATTAGAAAACATATACTCAAGAGTTGACATTTAATAAAATTATTTTTTCCAATTTATCAATGACATTCTTAAGTGAAACTGGCTTTTTTAACTATCAATGAGGTAAGTGTTAACATACAGTTGACTACTAAGTACAGCTTGGTAGCATTCATTGCCTTGACTCATGCTAAGGAGCCAGAAGTTTTATTCATTACTGCTTTTATATCACAAGTACAAATGTCAACAGTTAAAAGACCTAATAACATCTTAGTATCTTAATATTATTATGAAAATAGTTCTGACCTCACTTTGAAAATTCACCATTGCCTTACAGAATTAAGTTCAAATAACACAGAAAAACAATCTTGCCAACAGATGTGTATTAGCAATTTGAAGTATTGTTACAAATTAGTCACAATAGATATAACCAATACTAAAATTGGATCCATTCCTAAACTTTCCAAATTCACTTATGAAAATGATCAGGCTATACTTTAAAGGACAATATATCTTAAAGAAAACAAAGTTCATGGGATCTAAAAAATAATAATAATAATTTAATTTCAACATACGAATTTTGGGGGGAAAAGAAAAAAAGAATAATAATAATTTAAAAACTACCTTGGTTGGATACCTTGGTTAGGTATCTTGGTTGTGATGAATAACCACATCACAAATAAACAAACGAATAAATAAAGCAGGTCAGTGGTAGGCTATATATAAACACGCTGATACAAAAATACATCAGAAACATTACCAGTGATTGCCTCTGGGGAAAGTAAGTAAATAGAACAGGTATTAGTTACTATTAGAACATTATTAATTTACTTACATGTGATAGCACTATTATGGTTATTTTAAGAAATCTCTGGCTGGGCACCGTGTCTCATGCCTGTAATCCTAGCACTCTGGGAGACCGAAGTGGGAGGATCGCTTGAGGTCAGGAGTTCGAGGCCAGCCTGAGCAAAAGTGAGACTCCATCTCTACTAAAAATACAAAAAAAAATTAGCCACGCAACTACAAACAGAAAAAAATCAGCCAGGTGTGGGGGTGGTGAATGCGTAGCTTGGGCAACAGAGCAAGACTCTGCCTCAAAAAAAAAAAGCAAATTAAAAAAAGAAATCTCTATTGCAAGAGATGATGCACACTGAAGTTTTAGAAGTCTGTCTCTTTCAAAAAGATCGGGCGAAAAAAATCTGAATAAGCAATCTGTACATAATTTATTCCCTCCCTAATGAGTATTAGAAGACTTGTGAAGATACTGTTCCGTATCAGTGACACACCATTAAAAACAGTGATTTTCACATATTACATAATACTGTGAGCCAAATTTGTAATGCTCATTTGTAATTTGAATATTTTTAAGCCTATTCCACTGTGAAAACACTACATGGTAATGGCAGGATATCTGGGAAAAGAAGGGAAAGTAAAGAGAAGGAGAAAGGAAATGTATCACCATTAATTAATTGTATGTGCAAGTATGAATTATATACATAATTTTTACTCTGCTTTTTTGCCCTTAATTACAGCTTAAGAGTTTTCCAGGCCGGGCGTGGTGGCTCACGCCTGTAATCCTAGCACTCCGGGAGGCCGAGGCGGGCGGATTGTTTGAGCTCAGGAGTTCGAGACCAGCCTGAGCAAGAGCAAGACTCCGCCTCTACTAAAAATAGAAAGAAATTAATCGGACAACTAAAATATATAGAAAAAATTAGCCGGGCATGGTGACGCATGCCTATAGTCCCAGCTACTTGGGAGGCTGAGGCAGGAGGATTGCTTGAGCCCAGGAGTTTGAGGTTGCTGTGAGCTGGGCTGACGCCATGGCACTCGAGCCATGGCACTCGAGCCCGGGCAAAAGAGTGAGACTCTGTCTCAAAAAAAAAAAAAAAAAAAAGAGTTTTCCACATTACAGAAATCTCTGCAAATGTTTTTAACAACTTTCTAAATGTTCCACTAAATAGTTATTAATGTGATTTTCCTTAATGTCTGTTCGACATTTGATGTGTTTTAAATAATATCCTACTAAAATTCAAACAGCACTGATCATATTTATGCATAAAGCTTTTTCTGCAGAATCATTTATTTTCATCACAAGAGGAATTACTGAATCTTTGCTATTTTAATTAGGTCGAAAATCATTCCATCTTTCCTGTTTCAACTTTAGTTTTCGTGATTATTAGTAAGATTGAATGCTTACTTTCTTATTAACCAGTTTTATTCCCACCCCTATATATATTGTTGTCTTATGTCTTCTGTATATTGCTTTCAGGAATAAATCTATATTAATGTCTTTATTTATCATTTGTCTCCTATATGACCAGGTTCAGGAAAAAAATTTCAGTATACACTTTGGTTGTGGATTTTGAATTAAAAAGCATACTCTCTTTTTTTTGAGACAAGGGCTCACTCTGCTGCCCAGGCTAAAGTGCAGTGGTGTCATCAGAGCTCACGGCAACCTTAAATTCCTGGGCTAAAGCAATCCACCTTAAAAAGCACAATTCTTACACCCCCAGAGCTAACAACCAAAAGTACCTTACAGGAAAAACTGTTTATTGCTTCCCTATGCTCAAACTATAAATAGTCGATCCTCATTATTCCCAGACTCTGCATTTGTGAATTTTCGTACTTGCTAAAACTGACTTGTAGCCCCCAAAAACAATACCTGTAGTGCTTTGGCAGTCATACCACCCACACAAAGCATGTGCATGTCCACGAATGATCACGAAGGCAGCAAAAATTTTGAGATGCTCAGAGTATAAGTTTTCAGCTGAGGTCACAGAAGCTGACACCCCTACCTTCTTACTTCAGCTCTCCTACTGTAAACTAGTGTCCTTTTTACAGTCTACTCAGTATCCCGTTTTTCACATTTTTGTGCTTTTTGTTGGTGATTTCCTGTTCAGAATGCCCCCCCATAGTGTTTAAGTGCAAAAAGGCAGTGATGTGCACTATGGGGAAAAATACATGTTAGATAAACTTGGTTCAAGCAGGAGTTGAAGTGCTGTTGGCCATGAGTTCAATTTTAATTTATCTCCAATGTATATTAAATAAGGTATCTTCAAACAGAAACACATAAAATAAAGTTATTTGCTGATCGGCCAACAAAAACATCATCAGAGGCCGGGCGCAGTGGCTCACGTCTGTAATCCTAGCACTCTGGGAGTACCGAGGCGGATGGATCATTTGAGCTCAGGAGTTCGAGACCAGCCTGAGTAAGAGTGAGACCCTCTTTCTATTTTTCTACTAAAAAATAGAAAGAAATTACTTGGACAGCTAAAAATACACAGAAAAAATTAGCCGGGCATGGTGGCTGTAGTTCCAGCTACTTGGGAGGCTGAGGCAGAAGGATTGCTTAAGCCCAGGAGTTTGAGGTTGCTGTGAGCTAGGCTGACGCCACGGCACTCTAGCCCGGGCAACACAGTAAGACTCTGTCTCGTAAAAAAGAAAAAGAAAAAATCATCAGAGGCTTACAAGACTAACCCTGTATTTCCCCTAGGATCAACAGTCCAATATTTGCTCATTCAGTTTTCATGGCAACTTTACAGAACTACTGTGCATAACAAGAATTAACTAGAGTTGGCAGTGTTTACTATTAACAAGGAAAAATACCAGACGTAGATGGAACAATTCAAGAATTTTCTCTCGCTCTCTTTTTAAATTGCCATCAGCAGCAGAATCCCTTCTTCAAGTCACATCTTCAAAATACAGAAAAAAGTTGTACCACTCTACCACTACTTATGGCTCCTCCACAGCACTCCCAAGCACTTGCACTGCAGTGCAAAGAACCACAAACTAGGGAATCTAGGACTCTATTTAAGGCTCTGGTACTTCCATACCTTGGTGAAAATTTTGATATCTCTGGGTCTTTGTTTCTTCAATCTCTAAAATTAAGGAATTCGATTAAGAACTTTTAATATCACTCAATACTTAAAATCCATAAAGCGCAGAATGATTATAACTTACAATTTTTTTCTTAACATTCAAGAAAACTTTTGGCATTTTTAAACCATGTTACAACTGGCTGTGATTCCCAGAAATGCCTTTATATATTTATAAATTTCAGAAAACCATCTGATGATTTAATAGAGATCCATACAGGCAACCTAAAAAATGGTTTTGCAGCTGGTCCAAGTAAATGACGTTTACAACTAATTAATCATAATCAATTACAGATTTCTTTGTTTCTCCTCCACTCCCACTGCTTTACTTGACTAGCCTTAAAAAAATAAAATTATTTTATAAAAAGGTCCTTCAGTTCACCAGCGCAGACAGCTATAGGGAAATGACTAAATAACTTCTGCATATCTGTATCATGTGATTTTATATAAGCATTAAAAATGTTTGAAAATTGTAAACAAATGGCACTTGTCCTAATATTAAATGGAAAAATCAGAGTGTAAAATAGCTGTAATTATTTTAAAAGAAATGTGTACTGGTGTGCAAAAGCCAAAAAATAGCAAGGAACACACAAAAAAAAGTTAACAGAGCAGTGGGGCGTCGTGGCTCATCCCTGCAATCCAAGCACTCTGGGAGGCTCAGGCGGGAGGATAGCTTGAGGTCAGGAATTCGACCAGCCTGACCAAGAGTGAGACCCCGTCTCTATTAAAAATAGAAAAAATTAGCTAGCTAACTAAAAATAGAAACAAAAATTAGCCAGGTGTGGTGGTGAGTGCCTGTAGTCCCAGCTACTTGGAAGGCTAAGGCAGGAGGATCACCTGAGCCCAAGAGTTTGAGGTTGCTGTGAGCTAGGCCGATGCCTCAGCACTCCTAGCGTGGACAACAGAGCAAGACTCTGTCTCTCAAAAAAAAAAAAAAAAAGTTAACAGAGCATCAAGCTATGCTAAAATCTTATTGTCTTCTTTATACCTTGGGTTTTTCCAAGTTGCCCACAACAAACATGGATTATTTTTATAATGAGGTAGGAGTGTTTTCTGTTGTTTAAAATGCTCTTCTGAAATCTTTCTCACAAATGCTCACTATCTTTATTAGTATATTCCCATAACAATGTTCAATTACTTTTGTAAAGTTCTGCTTATTTATCAGCAGTTTTTGCAATTCCAAAGTACACTATGCATAATACTAGAAAAGTATATATCATACTGGTAAAAACTATATGTCTATCTTTCTGTCTGAACTATAAATTCCCTATAAGCAAGGAATGAATGTTTTTAATATCTATATTCCCAATGCCATGCACAAAGCATGGCACATATGAAAAGTTTAATAGATGTATGTTAAAATATATGCTAACAGAAAATCACCATTGAAATACCAAGTAGTTGCTACAAGCAGGCTCCACCAATTAATGCTAAAATTAGTGGGGAAAAGTTTGAGAAGAAATAGTATAGAGATGGTCCTCAACTTATGAAGATGCGAAAGCAATACATATTCAGCAGAAACCAAAAATACCCATACAATCATTCTGTTTTTCACTTTCAGTATATTATTCGGTAAATTACATGAGGTATTCAACACTTCATAAAATAAGCTTATGTTAAATGATTTTGCCCAACATTGTAGGCTGATGTTCTGAGCACACTTAATGTGGGCTACACTAAACTATGACTTTCAGTAGGCTGGGTGTATTAAATGCATTTTTAACTTAGAACATTTTCCATTTACAATTGAGTTTATCAAGATATAACCTCATTGTAAGCACAGCATCTGTATTTACACAGTTTCAAAGTACTTCCTCCAGGATACTTAACTAATTACAAAGGAAAGAAAAGTAATTAGACCACAAAGAAGTCCAGCAGACACAATATTTGCCGACAGAACAGAAATACTTTGCCTATTTCTGCATCGTGGGGAATGAGCTAAGAGGACTTTCACCACATCGAAAGAATATGTTTGAGATGGTCTAATTAAAATGCAGAATATGTATGAAAAATGCAGTCCATTCTCCAGAACAACTAAAATAATTAACATGACAGGCCTCTTTACTGTCCATCAAAAGACATGCCCTATATAGTAAGAGTCTTAAACAGAAAAAGAAATTGGTGGCTCACACCTGTAATCCTAGCACTTTGGGAGGCTGAAGCGGGAGAATCACTTGAGCCCAGGAGTTCAAGGTTACTGTGAGCTATGATCGTGCCACTGTACTCCGGCCTAGGTGACAGTGAGACTCTTTCTCTTTAAAAAAAAAAAAAAAAATGCTATAGGAGAGAATACTATGAGAAAAAAAAAAGAGGCACAGGTCAGGGAGCACAGATGTAAAACAGAAAAGTTTCAGATGAACTAGTATGTGCAGTAATAAAAGAAGCAGTACACCAGGTGGAGAAGGAGAAGAGGGGCAGAGGAAGCAGCAAGCATAAGGGAAATACTGAGTTTTTTAAAGTAGTTCACAGACAGGGCAGGGAGAAGAGAAAGCAGCAGAGGAAGAAGCTGGAAACCTAAGTTCATAGATTACAGCAAGATCCTAAAATGCCTGGTATGCCAACTTCAACATGCTAAAGAGTTTGATTATATCAAATAAAGCAGGAAGCCCTAACTGGGGGCCCTAACTGGGAGTCCATGGATACAAAGATGACCAAAGGAGCTGGGCCCAGTGGCACACACCTGTAGTCCCAGCTACTCAGGAGGCTGAGGTGGGAGGATCGCTTGAGCCTAGGATATGGAGTCCAGTTTGGGTAATAGTGAGATTCTGTCTCTAAGCAAATAAGTATTAAAACTTTTAAAAAGATAGCAAAAGGAGTTCAAAGATACCACCACCCCAAAGCTGCATGAAGAATTCTAGCATCAATATTTATACTTTTTCTGGGAGGTACACAGCTCTCATCAGATTCCCATGGGGTGCAAAAAGTACAAACACCACTGTTGTAGCCAATGGTGAATCTTACCAAGAATGGGGATAAAATTTGAATTTTGGAAAATGAATTATTCTATGCACTGTAAGGAGGGATAAGAGGCAAGAAAAAAATTAAGTCACCAATTTATAAAGAGTCATAAAAAATTTAGTAAAAGATTTTAGTAAAAACATTTGCCTACTATGTATAGTCCATGGATATGGCTGCTTTCAACAAAATCTAAACTGCATCCTGGATCACTGTACTTAAATAAAAGCTTAAAAAATTAAAAAAAAAAACAAACTGGGCAGTCTTCCACCTAGATCTACAGGTAGAATATTTACAGATTACTTACAACAATCCAGGTAGAAGATGGGCAAATTTTTTACAAATCCTTATAAATTTTTTACTAAAATCTTAGTATTTTGACCTACACCAAGCAGGACTCCAAATGACTGCCTCTCAGGACCTACCTTACATAATATATGCAACAAGCTGCATAACATTTTACTACATAAAAATGTCTAACATTAAAATCATCAAAGACAAATTAGTGATTTGTCACCCATGCTGAAGAATGACTCCTCACCACTTCTGCACTATAGATAGCCCAAAATATCTCTGAAAGAATTCACAACAAACTGATAACAATGGTAGCTACCTGTAAAGAAGAGTGGAAGATAGCCTCAGGACCTTTTACTGGTTTTTGAACATACACATATAATGCCAATTTAAATAAATGAATGAATGCATAAAAAATAAATAATTTTTAAAAATAATGCCACTAATTATAGTGTAAGGGATATGTTCAGACTCAGACATAAAACTGGAAATGTGTACTCTGGGCACAAAACTAATGTAAAAAATAAGGTTGGAAGTGAGTGTTGTGGGTATAAAATGTAAGAAAAACTCCCTCACATCAACTGTAATTTGAGTACCTTACACACTGGGCTATACACTTGGTATATACATATACATCTATGTACATACACACACACACATACACACGCGCACACACACACACACACACAAAGATCTACCAAGACAAATTCTGTCAAATCCCATGATTATTTAGCAGATTATAGGCTGAAAATCAGGTTACTAAAATTAAAACACAGTAAAGCCCCAGTTGATAATCAATTTTAAACAAAGCTAGATATGACAATTCCAAGACCACAATATAATTAATGTGACCAGTTGACTCCTGATGGAAGATTTTCCCATTTTAGACTTGACTTTTTTTTTAGAAATGGGGTCTCACTATATTGTTCAGGCTGGTCTCAAATTCCTGGGCTCAAGTGATCATCCCTCACGAGCCTCCCAAAGTGCTAGGATTACAGGCATGAGCCACAGCATCTGGCCTATTTTAAATTTTTCTAGCTATATATTAATAATATAACCGATAAATTTTATCTCTCTCCCAAAGCCAATAAATCAAAAGCCTTTCCAAGCTATACTATGAAATGTTCTGGGTTTTCTTTTTTTTTTTTTTTCTTTGTAAGGGTGGCGTAAAGAACACTGGTATTCAAGTGACCTGGGTTCTGCCACTATTTGTGTGACTATGATCAAATTTATAATCTCCTCAGTCCTGTTTCCTTATCTTCAAATTAAAGGGTCAGGGTTTGATGATCTCTAGAGGCAAAATTCTTCTATAATTTCAAGATTATACAGGGAGCAGATAAGAATTTCCAAAAATTCTTTCAGCTTGTTTTTAAACCTGGCTTAACAACTAAACTGAATATGAAAGCATTTAAAAGAACAGAAAAGGGCAATCATTCCCAAAGAGACAATCCTAAAGAGTTGGTTGATCCTGAATATTTCAAATTATCAATAGCAAGATGAAATAATAAGCTTAAGCTTTTTTTTTTTTTTTTGAGACAGAGTCTTACTCTGTTGCCCGGGCTAGAGCGCCACGGAGTCAGCCTAGCTCACAGCAACCTCAAACTCCTGGGCTCAAGCGATCCTCCTGCCTCAGCCTCCCAAGTAGCTGGGACTACAGGCATGCGCCACCATGCCCGGCTAATTTTTTTTTCCTATATATTTTTAGTTGACCGATTAATTTCTTTCTATTTTTTGTAGAGGCGGGGTCTCGCTCTTGCTCAGGCTGGTTTCGAACTCCTGAGCTCAAACAATCCGCCTGCCTCGGCCTCCCAGAGTGCTAGGATTACAGGCATGAGCCACCGCGCCCAGCCAATAAGCTTAAGCTTTTAAGAGCCTCTTGATTTAGGAACGGCAGTTCTCAGTTTCTAGTTCTATTATGCACATTGACCTAAAAGGCTAACTAGTTCCTCAGTATATTTGGAATTTATGGTGCCTTTTTATTACCTTATGACCAGCTTAACAGTTTCGATATTTCCCTCCAAACAAGTCAATGTGGGTTCTAAAACAACAGTGGTTATTAGGGATACAATGAGCTGAAAATTAATCAAATATCTAAAAAAAAAAAAAAAGTTAAAAACAATTTCACCAACAGAGCTGTCCTTCACTATTTATTACTTGAGCCTCCCTTTACAAAATATTTGGTAGTTATTGAAAATTGCTTTTATCAGAGCCAAACTAAAGCTTACAGCTTTCTAACCACGAAGTCAAACTCACTAAAGCTACTTTCTAGTCAAAAAGACAAATTTATATTCAGGAACAAATTTATAATTTTATACCCATGGAAACACTGTCGGAGGAGAAAAATCAATTGTATGACTAATTGCCAATTGCATTAATTACAGCAAATATATTCATGACCTTGGGTTAGGCAAATCTGCCTTAGACGACACCAAAAGCATAAAAAAAGAAACATAAATTGGACATCGTCAAAATTAGAAACTTCTGTGCATCAATGACAATATCAAAAAAGTAAATAGTCCACAAAATGGGAGAAAATTTCTATAAACCATGTATTTTTTTTTTTTTTTTTTTTTAAAAGACAGAATCTGGCTCTTCCAGGCTGGAGTGCAGTGGTGTGATCAAAGCTCATCGCTGCCTCCAGATCCTGGGCTCAAGCAATCCTCCTGCCTCAGCCTCCCGAGTAGCTGGGACTATAGGTATACGCCACAACACCTGGCTAACTTTTCTTATTTTTTGTAGAGATGGGGTCTCACCATGGTACCCAAGCTGATCTCAAACTCTTGGCCTCAAGGATCCTCCTGCCTCGGCCTCCCAAAGTGCAGGGCTTACAGGTGTGAGCCACCATACCTGGCTTGCAAATCATTTATCTGATGAGAGATCTGCATCTACAATACATAATGAACTCAATAATAAAAAGACAATCCAATTTTTTAATTGGGCAAAGGATCTGAATAGTTACTTCTCCAAAGAAGATACACAAATGGCAATATGCACATAAAAAGATACTCAGCATCATTAGTCATTAGAAAAATGCAAATCAAAACCACAATGAGCCTGGGCTCTGTGGTACTCTGGGAAGCTGAGGTGGAGGCAGGGGGATCCATTGAGGCCAGCAGTTCGAGACCAGCCTGAGCAAGAGCAAGCCACAGCCTCTATAAAAAAGATAGAAAAATTGCTTCTACTATAGCCATTTGGGGAAAATAAAAAAATAAAATAAATGAATAAAAAGAAAAAAGTAGAAAAATTAGCCAGGTACAGTGGTACATGCCTATAGTCCCAGCTACCTGGAAGGTGGAGGCAGGAGGATTGCTCTAGCCCAGGAGTTTGAGGCTGCAGTGAGCTATGACAACACCACTGCACTCTAGCCCAAGTGACAGAGCAAGACCCTGTCTCAAAAACAAAGCAAAACAAAACAAAACAAAACAAAAAACCCACAATGAGCACCAGGAGTGGTCGCCTGTAGTCCAGCTACTTGAGAAGCTGAAGGCAGAGGACAGTTTGAGCCGAGGAGTTTGATGCTGCAGTGCAGTATGGGCTATGACCTTACCTGTGAATAGCCACTGCACTCTGGCCTGGGTCACGTAGCCTGATCGTGTCTCAAAAATAAATGGATGGATGGATGGATGGATGGATAGATAAATAAATACCACGATGAGATAACACTTTGCATCCACTAGGATAGCTATAATCAAGAAGAGGGACAATCACAAGTACTGATGAGGATGTAGAGAAACTGGAACCCTCAAATACTGCTGATGGGAATATAAAATGGTACAGCCCCTTGGGAAAACTGTTGGGAATTTCCTCAAATGTTAAACAGAGAATTACCATGTGACCCAGCAATTCTACTCTTAAGTGTACACTCCCCCACCCCCAGGGAACTGAAAGCATTATGTCCACACACTTTATGGTATCATATGAAAATTACTGTTTCTGAGACCAAATCACTGTAAACATATGACAAAAATGAAAATCTTTTTCCTTAAATAAAAAGAAACAAAAAATTCAAATGTCCCAGTGCCTTTTAAGTTCAAGAACCACAGACTTCATAAAGCTTATTTTTGTAAACTGTACTTGGCCTGATGCAAAATGTTTAATTCTATCGCTTTATGTGAAACTGAAATTCTGTTAAAGCTTTTTTTAGGCCTGCTACTTAAGACAGAAATTTCCTTCCTACTACTGAAAAAATAATTGTGACTGTGTACTGAGTATTTCCACAATAAACTGGTTAAAGCTCCTTAGTAAAACCTTTATTATTCTAACTTTTGAAACTGAATGATATCTGCAGTGATAGAATATTACTATTTTTGGGTTACAAAAGTAAAACTTAAAAAATATAGTACTTAATTTTTTAAAAATGAGTGGAAGGAGACCAAGCATGGTGGCTCATGCCTATAATCCTAGCACTCTTGGGAGGCCAAGGCAGGAGGACGCTTGAGGTCAACCGTTTGAGCCTACAGTGAGCTATGGTGACGTTTACTACACTCTACCTGGGGCAATAGAGAGAGACTGTCTCAGGGAGAAAAAAAAAAAAGAGAGTGGAGGGAGTTTCTTACTGCTAGTAAAACAAAAATAACTGCAGTCATCCAAACAGAAGTTTGGGACCCACCCAGAAAAAGCTCCATAAAAGAACATAAACCATGAGAAACATAAAACAAGAAATCACAGACTTTAAATATCTGCAATACTGAGGAAAATTATTAGCCTTACTTACTGAATTTTTCAGTCTCACATCTG
>RJWJ010040498.1:0-13945 GCA_004363605.1 Indri indri
GTATTTGTTGAATTAGTCAATATATAGCTTTTACAAAGTTAAGATAATAATGCATTTGTGTGTGTATATATACATATGCATATATATAAACACACATCATTTAATACACATACTTTAACATCGTACATATGAACATTTTCTCACATAATTTAAATGTTTTAAAAATAGCACTATTTCTATGTGGGGATTTATTTGACAACACATCTGTTCTCTCTCTGCAACAATATAATACTAAGTTCTCAAATATTAATGTTTGCCACTTTGAACTGAAGTTCATATTTTACTTGCCCACTTTTATATTTTGAGATTTATAGTGTTTACTAAGTCACTACTATTGACAAAATGAACCTGTCTATGTGTAACTCTCCATCTACCTCTAAGTTTTCCCATGGGACTGATCTCCAAATGTAGGGGTCTGGGTGAAAAAGATGCTTGGTACAAAATACTAAAATATTTTAGAAAAAAGCATGTACAGTTTAACTTCCTACCAGCATTTCACTGTGTTTGTTTAGTGTCCATGGTTTTTAAAAGCCACGATAAGAAAAGGTGGAGAAAAGGTAATGGAATTGAGAGACTCATGAAAGTGAAAAAACAAAAGAATCACATGTCAGTTTGTCCATGAACAGTTAGTGGAATATTTTACTGATACGGAACATGAGGGGACATTTTTTTCTTGTCGGTTTTTGTTGTTGGAATTTTTGTTTGGTCTTATTTTTGTTGAGGAAGGCGGCATTACATTTTTCAGCAGACAAGTTTAATATAACCAGCTGACAAGAGAATCTCATGAGATGTAGGAGGAGGTCTGGATGAAGACAGGAGAAAACCCAGGAGAAACCTAAAACTCTGGGCAGGGGTAAGGTCAGGAACAGATACCAAGTCTTAACATGGGATCATTTAAGATTTTGGATTTGAAATCACAAAAGGGACTAAAAGGAAGGGCAGGGCCCAGTGCAATGGCTCACGCCTGTAATCCTAGCACTCAGGGAGGCCGAGGCAGGAGGATCCCTTGAGCTCAGGAGTTGGAGTTTGCTGTGAGCTTGGCTGATGCCACAGCGCTCTAACCCGGGCCACAGAGTGAGACTCTGTCTCAAAGAAATAAATAAAATAAAATAAAATAAAATAAAATAAAGGACAAAGGGGGATAAAGAGAAACCAGGACATCAGTGTTGACTTAAACGATGGAGGAGTTCCTATAGCTACTGAAAATTATGCACTAAGATGAAAACTAATGAGCAACACTTGGCTGGAGCCAGAAAGTCATTGCTGACCTGAATGAGCTAAAGTTTAGTTCCCCCACCCCCATGAAGAGAAGCCCATAAAGCTAACCAAATCTTCTTGACACTGTCTTGTTAGTTTAATCAAAATATGAATAGGGTTTAACTGCATTTGATAATAGTATTGCATTAATTATGTGCCATACATTGTGGATACAACTGTGAAAAACACACCGCGGGTACTTTCTCACACTCAACATGGACCTAAAAATATTATATTTAAAATTATTTCAAAGTGATAAAAATACAGTTTAAAAGAAACATACAAATATTGAGGCATCCAAAGTATTATATATTACAAATGTCTGTAGCAAAATCCACAGCAAGTGACATCATTAATACTAATATTTTTTCAGCAGTCTTAATAAAATGAGAATTAACAAAGTTTACCTATGATAAATAGGCAATAACACAATCCTGGTTTTACTAAGTAGTGTGGTATTAAAAGATGTGAGGTCCAAGGTTTTCTACCTGACAGTTAAATTATTATAATAAACACACTCACAAACAATATGAGAAAACAGATAAGTCAAATGAAAAACACTCCTAAAAAAAGAATTAAAATGCTTAAATTACAAAATCTGTTAAACAGCCACACACAAACCACACACCTACACACACACACACACACACACACACACACACACACACACACACACAGCCAAGGCACCCAGGCAGGGATCTGAAACAGGCCAGGAAGGACCACTAGGTACCAGGGGCACACGGGAGGTCCAGCCATCCAGGTCAAGGGCAAGATGACATTGCAGTATCACAGAGAATCAACTACACAGGCAGAAGGAGGGCTTCAGCCAGAGATCCAACATCAATTGATAGATGACTGAATGATTCCCAGCAACACAATGGAGGCTTCTTGAGCCCTCTAGGCTCTCCTCCGCTCCTGGGAACCACGGAAAATCCCCTGGCTGGCCTCCTGGAGAGGGAAAGCCATAGCCTGACACGACCCGCCTGGCCTGGCGGCAGAGGGCTGCAACCATAGGGACGTCCCTCTAGGCAACAGTCGCTGTCATTGTGACAGCGACCGGCGCATGCGCAGTTGTAAGGTCGGCTCCCGCGCCCGCCAAAGCTGTCAGGCGGCTCCTTTAAAGGCTCTGGCGGCTTTGGTGGCGTGATCTGGCGGTCTGGGCGATAGGGGACCTGCCGCGACGGCGGAGGCGGCCGCAGCGGGGATCGAGGGCGAGACTGCACTAGCTGGGGTGTGCAGGTTGGCAGAAGGAGGCTTCGCGGAACCGGGACCCCGACCCGGACCGCGACCATGACCGAAGGGCACGGCCTCCCCGTCCTGCTCCCAGGACCCCTTTGAGCGGAGGTCTGGGTGGGTTCCCAGCTCCCAGTGGAGGGCCCGCTTCAGGGCGAGAGGCGAACATTTCCATCCCTCCTCCTGGGATCTGAGCCGATGTGAGACACTGGGTCAGTCGTGGCTGCCATGGCGGCGGGGATGAAGTCTGGTGAGCGGGGAGGGGGCCCGCGGGGCACAGTGAGTTACCTGAGGCCCCGAGAGAAGGCGCCAGGTCACAGTTCACCGACTTCGGTGTCCCGTGCCTCCATCGGACCCGGGACCGCCAGGTACTGCTCCGGTGTGAATCTCCAGGGACTGCTGCCTGTCCGCACTGCTCTTCGAGGTAGGCGGAAAGGCGAGACCAGGCAAGTTGCAGGGAAACCAAATGTGACCACAGGGGCGCCTGGCTAAGACCTGACAAGCCAGCAGGGGGCCGGGACCCAGAGGGTTTTCATTCTCGTGGGGTCAGCCCTCTCCAAGACCGACCCTGAGGAAAAGGCACTCTTCCCAGAGGTCCTGAGGGCCCAAGGTAGTTCAGGGAAAGCAGAGGCTACCTGGGACCACACGCACAGGCCCCCTTCTGGAGGCTTGGGTGACACTTGGCATTCTCGCCAGAAGAGAGAAGGATTAGGCCAGCAAGTGCACTCACCCACCCTCAACCTCAGCAACGCGGAACACTGCCACCACCCCGCCTGCACCCACACAAACCCCAGTCCCTCCTCTTCTTCCCCCACCCACTCAGTGCAAACAGTGGCACGCAATGCTTCCTTCCAGGCCCACCCGTGTCCCACCCTTCCCCAGGTACAGGCCAAGCCTGTATCCCCCCAAGAAAAAAAACCAAACGAAAGTGGACGCCGAGTGAAACAGCGTCTTCCTCAGAAGACAAAGGCCAGGAAAGGTGTGCTACCGCTCAGCCCAGGGAGGATCATGGGGCCCACCATTTGGGGCACTGACACCAAGGCTTGCTTCCCTTGCTGGCAGAAGACATGGCTGGGCAGACGGGCACGGACATTAGGCCTACCCAGCCAATAAGAAGGCACTGTGGAGAAGGAAAGCCTCATGCAGTGGATGCCCCACAATGCTGTCCTCGATGGAGTGGCAAAGTTTTCTGGCACGTAAGGTTTATCCAGAAGAAGAAAGGTCCAGGCCCTTGGAAAACATGGAGGATGGGAAGAGATGCGGGGACAAGGTGTCAGTGTAAAAGCTGGCAGCCAGGCAGGAGGAAGCGCTGCCAACCGCCAAGGGGAGGCTACCTTGGATGGCTGAGCTAGTCGGAAAGGCCCCTGAGGAGGGAAAGATGTTGTCCCTCCAGAGTCTCTGCTTCTCCACCATGGGGCCTCAGTGAGCGAAGGGAGGCCTGAGCATAGGGAGGGCGGGAGGCCAAAGGGTGGTAGACTCTCCTCAGTGGCTTTGTCTGCACACCCGTCCATGGCATCCAGAGTTCCCGGCGAGGTATTGGTCGTCGTCGGCTTCGGCGCGGTGCTCTTCGTCTGGGAAGGGTGGCTCACCAGCTGTCGGCCAGGTCCTTCCTACACTTGCTGCTCTCAGGTGGCGCCCCCACCCCCTACGACGGAACCAGACCATGCCACCCGCAGCAGGAACCCCACGGAAAAGGAATGGCACCAGGCCCCACAGCCCGAGCGGAACTGTACCCGGGGGCTCACCACCAGCAAAGGTGACCTCAAGTGTCCAGAGGCCCACGTGGCAGACGACTTGCACCCACCAGCCATCACGCATAGGGACACACACGCACACACACACATACACACACTGTCTCTCCATCTCTCTCTCTCTCTCTGTCTCTCTCTGTCTCTCTCTCGCTCTGTCGCTCTCTGTCTCTCAAGGTACAGGCACCCAGACAGGTCCTCATGCTGCCGGGCTCGGCGGCTGGCGAGGAGGACCCCTGCGCACAGAGGGGCACACGTGCACACGGGCAGTCCAGCTTTCCAGATCACAGGAAGGACGACTTTGGACTCTTGGGGAGACTCACGGACACAGCCGGCAGGTGGGCGTGAGGCGGCGAGGGGTGACCTGTCCGCGATGGAGGCTTCCTCAAAACGCTGGGCCCTCCTCTTCATCACCCAGGAAGCGCGGGCGATCCCCTGGCTGGCCTCCTGGAGAGGGCAGGCCAGAGCCTGACACGGACCCGCCTGGCCTGGAGGCAGAGGGCTGCAGCCATAGGGACGCCCCTCTAGGCAATGGTCGCTGACATTGTGACAACGACCAGCGCATGCGCAGTTGTAAGGTCGGCTCCCGCGCCGGCCAAAGCTGTCAGGCGGCTCCTTTAAAGGCTCTGGCGGTTTTGGTGGCGCGATCCGGAGGTATGGGCGATAGGGGACCTGCCGCGACTGCAGAGGCGGCCGCAGCGGGGATCGAGGGCGAGACTGCACTAGCTGGGGTGTGCAGGTTGGCAGAAGGAGGCTTCGCGGAACCGGGACCCCGACCCGGACCGCGACCATGACCGAAGGGCACGGCCTCCCCATCCTGTTCTCAGGACCCCTTTGAGCGGAGGTCTGGGTGGGTCCCCAGCTCCCCAGTGGAGGGCCCGCTTCAGAGCGAGAGGCGAACATTCCCATCCCTCCTCCTGGGATCTGAGCCGACGTGAGACACTGGGGACAGTCGTGGCTGCCATGGCAGCGGGGATGAAGTCTGGTGAGCGGGGAGGGGGCCCGCAGGGCACAGGGGGTTACCTGAGGCCCCGAGAGAAGGTGCCAGGTCACAGTTCACGGACTTAGATGTCCGGTGCCTCCCTCGGACCCGCGATCACCAGGTACTGACCAGGTGTTAATTGCCAGTGGGACATGTGATGTGTTGACGCAGTTGATTTTTAAATTCCCAGTCTCTGAACATTGGTAAAAATCCTAACCAAATGCATCTCCACTAAATATAACTTTCAGTGTGTGTTAAATTGTGTGCATGTCTGCATTAGAAGGAATATTTTGTTCAAGAAGTGTTGTCTACTACCTTTAGTGCATGTTCAATTCCATACCACACCAATAAAGCAGACATCACAGTAAGGTGTGTCACACAGAAAAAGAGGAAAAAAAGAATGTGAAATAGACTTTTTATTATATTACAGAAACAGAAAAGCAAATAGTCTTGTAATTTCTTTCTTATTGTTCCAAATTTCAACTGATGATATTGTTAACATTTTTCAAAATTAAATGTATAGAATTAAAAAGATACCTGAATATAATTATAACAATGTTTGCTTCATTCATTTGAAAATTCGACGTACCATATGCTGCTATCTGACCTATCACAGATATTTCTGATTTTTTTATTTATGTATTTTGGAGGTGCTCCCACATTTTTCTCACTTAATGAAAAATTGTTCAACATGTTATACAATAAAGAATATCAATAAGCCTGAAAATTGGAGTTCTCCAAGATGAGGTATAAATTTGTTTTGTTTTTCTATGTTGCATCTTGGCTAAAAGTAATACATATATATGAAAGGGTAACTTTTATCTTACTAGCCAAAGTTTTCATAAAGCCAATGGATTTACAATCAGAAAATTGTATATAAGTTCCTCCTCTGGTAATTGCTAAATATACAGATTTGGACAAGTCTCTGCTGTACTTACATTAAAAAAAAACTGAAAACAATGAGTTTTTCACTATATTAAGTGATAAAATGTACATGAACATCTACATGCCTGACATGGGGTAGATCTTCAAATTGACATGTGCTTAAAACAAAGCATAAACAAAGAAACAAAAGCAAAAGAACATCTTAATTTCAGTATTTAGGGGCAAAGGTGTTAGAAAATCCCATGTGAAAAACCCCATTATATGGCACAGTTTGGGACCATCCAGGCTTCTCAATTATCTCTCCATTTTCTGATGCATCTACTGTTCAGCCTGTCTCATCTACACCCCCCTTTGTCTTTAACTTGTGCTCTATATCATGGAGAAAATTAATCTTGAGGTATTTATCTTTCTCCTTAAGTTGAAAATCCATGCACAGGTCTTTATTTTGACATGTGCTTAGTTTAGGTGACCACTGCCTATCACTGGAAAATGTTACAACCTGTTGACTGGCACCCCTACCTCCAGTCTATTGTCTTCAAATCCCACATCACTAAAATCTAATCTTTGCCCTGTGACCACAGTGGTGTTTCAAAATGCAACTCTAGTCCTATCATTCCCTTCATAAAACTTTTAATAGTTCTCCATCGCCCTACAAATACAATCTGATCACTTAGCATAATATACAAGCCCTCTATAAATTGTCTTTTACTCTTTTTTAATCTGTAACATCTTGTCTCCTCCTGTGCAATATATTCAACTAAATAACATGCAGGGGCTAGAATGAGTTATACCATTTTTCTCCCTCCTCTCAGTGTCTACTTATCCCTTTTGTACATTTTCATCTACTTAACTCTTACTTCTTCTTGTAGTGTTGGCTTAAACATTTTTCCATTTTTAAAACTGGGTTCAGTGTCCCTCACATGTGTGACCACAGCATCATGTATTCTGCTAGAACATATTCTATACTGCAGTAGCCCATTTTCTGTTTTTTATCCTCCAACAGACAATAGAGGTTTTGAAGGCATACACAGTATTTGATAAGCATTTAGAGCTCAATAAATATTTGTGAATTAATAATGAGTTTTGGTTACACAGAAATATGTACTTGGGCACTACTGTGCTGTCAGTCCTTATGAAAAATCTGCTAGCACAGAACCTTCTTCTGAATAGGTTAATTAAGAAGATTTATATTGTTTTTGTATAAAATAGCAAAATGTGACTATTTGTTTTTAAGATATGTTTCTTGCAGAAATACCAAGTATCTTACCATTCATATGACAGCTCAGTTTAACACTATCTGAAATTGCTGTTGAGCAGGGCAAAACTTTTAAATCCAATAAAAGTATAAAATGTTGACATATAAATTCCTTATAAACTCATACATAAAATAAGAAAAATGGAGTGTTTAGAAAAATAACAATTGCCTGAGAGAGTCCAAGGGGTCCACTTCTAATGAGTTAATGTCTATAAGCACACTACAGAAAAATTGGCTTATATAACTGCTTTCTACAATTGAAATACATTTGCAAAATCTCCAACTAGCAGTTGTAAAGTGTTAGCTTCTTGACCTCTTTAAAAATAAAATTGATTTTGTTTTATAATTTTACTTTGGGTCAAAGCATCTAAAATTTTTCTTTGGTGTTTTGTTTTTCTGATAAACTTCACAATAAAACATAAACATATTTCAATATATTTGTATACGAATGTGTATATATGTTAAACTATGTATATTCAGTGTATGTGTATATATCATAAAGTTATTTTTAGAATTAATATAAAATTTGTTGACATCTTAATAATTTGACATTAAAATGTTTCTTGCAAAAGAAACTGACAAAGAAGTAAAATATAAATTTTGAGGACAAACATTAAACTTCTAATGTACTTGAAAGGCAACCAAATTATACAAAATCTAACACTTAGGATAAAATTTAGGAGCAAATAGTAGAAAACACAACCAACAGTGACTTACATAGGACTAATTTCCCACCCACCCCCCAACAAGAAACTCAAAGGAAGGTGAATCCTTGAATTAGTTTTCTAGTTTAATAAAGTCAGAATGAATTATTTCCCTTGCTTTTTCCTCATGATAACATGTTCACGTCAAGCTCCAGACAAAACTTTCATCTTGAAGATGAGAGTGAAGTCATAAGCATTCAGTGAAGACATTTTGTCCTTTAACTGAGGAAGTAAAATCTTTCAGAGGGTCCTGAGATATCCTGATGCATCTTGTTGATAAGGATTGTTTCTTAGGTCACAGCTAGATGCAAATGAGATAAGAAAAGCAAGCATTATTAACTTTTTTCAAGAGAATGTCTTTCACCTGTCAGCACAATTGCAGTATTTTAACCTCCTATATTCTCTCTCATATTTTGCTTGATAAATAGCAAAATATCCTGATGAATTAAAAGATGACTGGTGGAGACTATTGAACACATGAGACATGTGGAAAGGCAATGCCTGCTGCTGGGGCAGCAATCACTGGGGACACAGGATGAGCCTCAGGTGAATGCACCCCCTCCCCACTGGCTATTATATTCCAGGTTGCTAACAGTAATCTGATAGGGCTGGATGTCAGACTCCAGGAGTTGAGGAGATTTTAAGATACATAAAGAGGGACACCCTTGCTCCTCCCTTGGTAAGATTATGAGCTGCTATGCCATACTGTAACTCACTGCCAGCTTAGTTTTTATAGTTGATGGTAGCACCTATCCCTACTTTGATGGAGGGGCTGAAATACAAGCACTTTGGATAGAGTAAGTCAGTGGAAAAATTCTCCACATGGACAATCATTGTTGCGAAAGCAACAGCCCTTCCAGGATATATCAAAGTCCTTGGATCCGCATCTTGCAGTGGACAAAGACTGATTGTCTAAAGAGCTGAGCAATAATTTGTTTCAGTAGAGTGTTGCAGGAGTCCAATCTTCTTTCAAGAGGCCAGGGTGCAGGGGATAAGTTAATTTGGGAGGAAAGAATAAAACGATTTAAACATGACATTTTTAAATGTCAGTTTTCAAAAAAAAAAAATACTTTAACTGGTTTTAATTACATTGCTATATGCCAAACACGAATACTGGTATGTATAAAACGTTTTGTGTTAAAATTGCTCAGAATTTCATATGTTCTGATAAAATGTTTACAATGTATTGCAAAAATGCATAAAAATTATATTTCTGGTTTCTGTGAAAGTTAAAAGCTTGTTTATTGGAGAAATGGAATAAATCATGTTACACTGAGAAAACGTAAAAGAGAAAAGGAAAGTAACATTTTCTTACACAGCATTAGTTTGGAATTAAAGTCATCTTCCTTTACTGAGACACAAATATATTTTAATTTATGGTATGAGTTTTATGTCATTATTATTATGATTAGTTATCAAATAATCACTATCATAACTATCTGCAATTACTAAAAACTAACTTTTAAAATGTTATTAAAATGGTTGTTCTCCCATAATTTAACTAGTTCCTAATAATGTTTGTGTCATTCTTAATTCAAGTCTCCAGTTACTCCTTGAAACTTTAACAAAAGCATATATAATTAATTCTGTTTTTGCATATACATTTCAAGCAGCATTAAATTTCAGTGACATCCCCTAAAGAAACATGATTTTTAGTATCTTAGCATAAATCAAAATGGCCACTAAAGAAACACCGTTAGTCATTACCTCCTATATTTAATAACTTGAGGAGATGTAACTACAATTTTTAGTTCAGGCGAAATGGCTTTTTCTCCACAAGTAAATGATACTCTCCTTTTGAATACTGAGAATCTTGTTGAATTGTTTTATTACCTCTTAATTCCTGGGAAATTTTCTTCCATAAACAGCTACACATAATTAACAATTAAAGGACAAAGGTGTTACTTATGCAAGTGAAAACACCGACTTCTATAGAAAATACACAAACAAGTCATAAATGGCACTCTCCTTGTTTACCAAGCCCAAGTACATGTGAGCAGAGATTTCCTAAGATAGACCGAAATCCCCCCAGGATGAGTGAGCCAGGTCCTCCCACCTTCAGGCTTCATGCCCACTGTCATGAAAGAACTGAAGAAATGAATCTACCACACTCCCTTGTCTGGGGCCATGAGGGAGGAAATGACCCTTGCCCTACCTAAAGTCATGTCCTCCATCTGCTCTTTGGATTCTATTCTTTACTTTCTTCCTAGAGAACTGAGCAATCATATTTGTCTTTCCCATGCATTCTGTCAGTCTGTCTAAACAGCGTCTGTCACATTAACCCCCAAATATTTTCATGTCTCCAATTTTATAAGAATAATAAAAGTAAAAACACACCTTCAAACACAAGGTTACAAGTTATGCTTCTGAATCATCCCATCTTTCATTTCAGCTTTGTGACCACACTTTTTGAGAGTTGTCTAAATGCTCTTCCTCTCTTCTCCCAGAACACACAGGCTTTCCTTCAGTAGCTCCGGTGCACCGCGCTTCCTCACAGCATGGGGTCCATGGTTCTCACTAAGCCTTTCCTCTGGATACTTACAGTTGCACATTTACCATTGACACTTTACCCAAATGCTGTTCATTCTTTATTGATTTTTTTTTAGAGGCTGGGTTGCCCAGGCTGGACTCAACCTCCTGGGCTCAAGCAATCCTCCTGCCTCTGCCTCCAGAGTAGCTGGGACTATGTGACATGCCACTGTGTGTGGCTTGTTCATCCTCTGGATATCAGCTCAAGCATTACTTCCTCAGAGACTTTTTATTTTTAATTGTATAGTAGTATATTATCAAATCGTACTGTTTTCCCTAAATTATCTTTTTCAATCAGTAATCACTGATACAAAGGTGTGCTATTTTGATTACTGTCCTCTTAGCTGCCCCATGTGAAGCCCATAGCTGATCCTGGCTGTGATAGAAGTCTCACATCATTCCCACAAGAGCATTTGGTCTGATCTCAGTAATTAGTTTATTGCTTTTGTTGATTAATTCCTCCTTTTTCCTGAAGTGGAATTAGAAAAGAAAATTGAACTATGAAAGGGCTGGCTTACAGAAACGGTGTCTTTCTCACTATCTGATCTGAAAGCTGTGTGCATCACTATTAAAGTGATACAATTTAAAATGTAATATAATAAGGGAGAGGACCCTATAGTTCCATCAACTCACCAAGGCAGTTGATACTGTTTAAAGTCTCTTAGTAGCCAAATTCTCACAAACCCACTAATGTTTCTTCTTCAAAATGCATTACCCAGTTACCTTTTCTTTGTTCCATGGTGACAATAATCCAAAATGATCTACCACCAAATCATTGTAGATCCTTGAACTTGTAGTTTTATCTCTGTATGTTTCAGTTTCCACTTCCAGAAAAAGAAAATAAAAAATTAAAACACTTGGATATGCTCTTTAAAAAAAAAACAACTAAATCATATTTTTATTTTTAAAATTTTTGAATGATAAAAAATTTATTATTTTAACCATTCTTCAGTGTACTTTGAGTGCATTTACATTATTGTGCAAATATAATCACCATCAATCTCCCAGGCATTTTTTGTCTTTTCAAATGGAAACTTGGGCCCACTAAACAATAATTCCCATTCACTCCTTCTTATAGCCTCTTGTAACCAACCACTAATCTACTTTCTGTCTCTATTAATTTGTTCTACATAAGTGAAATCATGTAATCATTTCCTTTTTGTTTATGCCTTATTTCACTTAGCATAATGTTTTCAAAGTTCATCTGTATTGTAGCATGCATCAGAATTTTTTCCCTTTTAAAGGCTGAGTAAAATTCCATTGTATTTGTATATTGTACCACATTTTGTTTATCCGTTCATATGTTGATGGACAATGGGTTGCTAGAAGTTTTTAAGTTTAATTATGTCCAACTTATTTTTTTTCTGTAATGAATGTGCCATTTGTGTTGCATTTAAGATGTTACTGAGAATCCAAGATCATCTAGATATTCCCTGTTACCTTCTAGGATTTATAGTTTTTTTGTTTTACATTTATTTCTATCATCTATCTCGAGTTCATTTTTGAAGGGTGTAAAGTATGTGTCCACATTTTTTTTTTGCATGTGGATGTCCAATTGTTCCAGTATTACATTTTGAAAAGTCTATCCTTTCTCCATTGAATTGCCTTTGCTCTTCTATGGAAGATCAGTTGACTATAGTTATGTAGGTCTATTTCTGGGCCTTCTATTCTCTTCCACTGATTTATTTGTCTATTCTTTTGCCAACACCACACTGTCTTAATTATTGTAGCTTTATAGTAAGTCTTGACATTCAGTGTTGTCAGACATCTTTGTTCTTCTTCAATATGTGTTGTCTATCCTGGGTATTTTGCCTCTCCATATAAACTTTAAAATCAATTTGTCTATATACACAAAATAACTTGCTGTGGTTTAGATTGAGATCATGTACCTCTAGAACAATTTGCTAAGAATTGACATTTTAACAATGTTAAATCATCCTATCCGTGAACATGAAATATACCTTTTGTTTAGTTCTTTGATTTCTTTTTCTCAGAGTTTTACAGTGTTTCTCATATAGATCTTGACATATTTTGTTGATTTATACCAAGTGCTTAAATTTTTGGTGCTTATGTAAATGGCATTGTTTTCATTTCAAACTCTAATTGTTCATTGCTGGTACATAGGTAATGAATTACTTTTTTATATTAATCTTGTACCCTGCAGCCTTGCTATAATCACTTATTAGTTCCAAAAGTTGTTTTTCTTTCTTTTTTGTGAATTCTTTGGAATTTTCTATGTAGCCAATCAATCATCTGGGAAACAACAGGTTTTGTCCTTTCTACAAAATTTGTATATCTTTTATTTCTTTTTCCGATCTTCGACAGTCCCTGGTGGTCTAGTGGTTAGGATTCAGCGCTCTCTCTTTTCCAGATCTTTTTGTATTAACATTAGCTAGGACTTCCAGGGCAATGTTGAATAAGAGTGATAAGAGGGCACATCCTTCCTTGTTCTGGATATTAGTGGGAAAGCATCTAGTTTCTTTCCATGAAGTATGATGTTAGCTATAGGATTTTTGTAGATGTTCTTTATCAAGTTGAGGAATATTTACCTCTGTTCCTAGTTTGGTAAGAGTTTTTTCATGAATGGGTGTTTTATATTGTCAAAGGATTTTTCTGCATCTATTAGTGTTACTGTGTGATTTTTCTTATTTAGTCTAATGGTGTGATGAATTATAGTAATTGATTTTCCAATATTGAACCAGCCTTGCATATCTGGAATAAATCCATTTATTCATGAATTATAATTCTTTTTATGCATTGTTAGATTTGAATTGCAAAGTTTTATTAAAGATTTTTGCACCTATGTTCATGAGAAATATCGCTCTTTTGTAGTTTTCCTTTCTTGTAAAGTTTTTGTCTGATTTTGGTGTTAGTGTTGTAGTCCAGAGTGCGAGGAAAGACCACTTAGGCCAAATTGAGCCAAATTCTGAGTCTTTATTAGCTGGCCAGCAACCACCCCCGCCCACGTAAAAGCAGTATGAGAGGATGGCAAAGGCCTCCAGCTTCCACAGAGTTTTTATACTATTTTTAGGGAGGCTACATGACATAGAGCAAAAGAAACAAAAAGCAGGATGTACAATCAATATTTTAGTGACACAGAGTCATGGGAGGGTGCCCCATAGATCTCTGGCGCCTAACCTTGAAGTACAGCATATTCTAAGTTACAGATTAAACAAAGGACAATTTTCCAGCTGCATATTACTCGGGAGTTGCATTCTTGAGGCAATTAGGCCTTGAGCATCTTTTGGGGAGGCTACGCGATATAAAGCAGGTGTCCAGGGAACAAAGGCGGGCAGTGAAGTCAGGGTTACAGTGATACAGAGTTATGGGAACTATTTGCTCCACCGCACCC
>RJWJ010040499.1:0-13942 GCA_004363605.1 Indri indri
TCTGATAACACCTCTAACTGATTGTTTTGTTTGTTCGTTTTGGCCTTGGAAAACACAAGCCAAGCTCCCACCAGTCCCCACGTGCCTTACCTATGCAGGCTTGAAACAGACCATAGACTGTCAGAAAGGAAGAGATTTGGAGACCAGCTACTCTGGCTCTCTCAGAATTGTTGGACTCATTGCAGGGAATCTGCTCACATCTGCTGAGGCTGGCAGGAGCTCAGCTCACCTCATCGTCATGGACCCTGCTGGTCTCCCTTTGAGATAGTGCAAGCGTCTGTGGGTCCAGCTGGAGGAGGAGCCCTGGTGCCTGTGTTTGCTGTTTGCCTTTGCATCAGGCTGCCTGGGTCACCACCTGCCCTGCACTGATGAGGGAGCTCCACAGGAATGTTTGCTCTGTGACTGAGCTGTGGAGAAATTCTCTCACAGGGACAAAGAAATCCAATCTTCCTCTCTTTGGACCCCTCGGATCCCTCTAGCCTCTGCTAGCAGCCTTTCACCACTTTCAGTTTTGACAAAGTCCCTTATAGAGCCTTTTATAATCTGTTTTATGTTTCTGATAAGGGAGACCTCCATCTATTACTTGGCTTCTGCAATCATGCTTACCAAGTGCATCAGCCACTTGAGACCCCAACCCTCGGAGGACCCTCATCAACCTAATACTAACCTATTACCTGGCTTCTGCAATTACATTAGCCATCTGAGACCGCACCCCTTGGACTACTCCCAACCTAATAAAAGTGGAAAAAACTGGGTAGACGGGGCTCAGAATTTGGTGGCCAGACCCCTCTGAGCCCACTGGCGAATAAATCTTGATTCTCCAACTCTCTGTGTGCCGCTCAGTTTGTCCTCGGAACCACCTGCTGTATGTAACACTTGCTGTAACATTTCAATTATGGGGTTGGGTTTTTGGTGGTGGTAGAAGGTGTTTTTGCGATTTGGGTTCTTCTGTTTTTGGTTTTTTGCGTTTTTTTTGGTAATGCCTTATCTGATGTGTCTGTACTTTACCATATTCCTTCTATCTTCCCCATCACAGTTAAATGGCACCACCATTCATATAATCAATCAGAGCAAGAATCTAGGAGTCAAACTCCAATTCTCCCTTTCTTTCACTTCCTAAAATCAATCTAAAAGCAAATCCTATAAACTCTACCTTCTCAAAGTCATGCAGTTAAGTACCATTCTTGTCTTTTCCCTCATACTACCCTAGTTCAAGATGCTGGTATCTCTCAATTGGAGGAACTGCATGAGCCTTGTATATAGTCCCCGACTTCCTATCTTGTCCTTACAATCTATACTCCAGTCAGCAGCAAGAATGATCTGTCTAATGCCACGATCTGTCTAATGTCACTTCCCCCACTTATCCTACAATCACTCCCTATCACACTTACAATTACATGTGAAATCCTCACCAAAACCCCAAAGGCTCTATATCACAAGGCCCTTCCCGAGTCCCTGAATCAACATGTAAAATGTTCCCCTTCAGTCCCTCCAGCATTTATTTTTTTGCACATGGAAAACACAAATGAAGCTCATGCAAGTCCCCACTGTAAAGATTTTACACAATCTTTTCCCTCAATCGCGTTTGCTTTTCCCACAGGGCTGTCTCGATAAGAAGGCCTCTTTTTCGGGCTGAGGTTGTGCCTCCTCTCATTCACTATCATTCCTCTGTACTTTATTTTCTTTAGAGCACTTGTCCCTGTTAGAAATTATCTTCCTTATTGATGGGTTTCCTTGTTTTTGCTGTTTCTCCACACACACTGGAATGCAAATTCTATGAGTCAGAGCCGTATGTCCCTGTTGCCTGTGTGTTCCCGATACCTAGAGTAGGGCTGAGCACATAACAGGTCTTAATAACATCTGTTGTAATTACCTAGAACATTGGTGATTTAACATAGAAAATTTAACAGAGAATCATTGAATTTATGTTTTTTCTCAAGAAGACTGAAGTTTCTCCATTTGGGTTCTTATCAGACTTGGGGTCTGGCTTAGTCTGACGCAAGGGTGTGGAAAAGATTGATCCCTTGTACAATGTTGGTGGGAATGTAGATTGGTATAGCCATTATGGAAATGGTACGGAGCTTTCTAAAAAAATTAAGAATACTACTCCCGTATGATCCAGCAACCCCACTTCTGGGTATATATTCAAAGGGAAGTAAATCTTTATCTTAAAGAGATATTGCATATTCATGTTTATTGCACCATTATTCAAAATAGCCAAGACATGGAAACAACTTCCATGGGTATCAATGGATGAAGGAATAAAGACAATGTTATTCTCACACACACACACACACACACACACACGTATACACAGAATGGGATATTATTCAGTTACAAAAAGAAGAAAATCCTTTAACAATTCTGAAATTAAATAACCTGGACAACAACTTAACTAAAAGGTGAAAAGTGATTAAATTTAAACATTATATGGCTCTTTTCAAGTGTATTACAACATCATGAGTGTGTTAAGAAAAGGATGGATACATAAAATTATCTGGTCTATGATGAAAGGACTTTTTCTTCCAGTACTTTAAAATGTTGCTCCACTGTCTTTTCACCTGCATGGTTTCTCGCCAAGAATACACTTTTATCCTTTCTTTGTTCTGTCATTCACAACAAGTCTTTTCTTATTTGGATACAGTTGAAATTTTCCTTTTATTCCTGGTTTTGAACAATCTTGTTATGTTTCTTGATGTAGTTTTTACGTGTTTCTTGTGCTTGGGGTTTCTTGTGATTCTCTCTTCAATCTGTGGGTTTATAATCTTTATAAAATTAACAAATTTTAATCATTATTTTTCAAAAAAGTTTTTAATGTCGACCCTGTTTCTCTTTCCCTTCAGCAACTCCAATTGCACATGTTTAAGGGCTGCATGAAGGTGCTCCACAGCTCGCAGATGCCCTATTCGTTAATTTATCCTTTCGATTCATTTTTCTTTCATTTTGGATAGTTTTTATTGCTATGTCTTCAATTTCACTGATTATTTATTTATTTATTTTTGAGACACAGTCTCACTCTCTTGCCCGGGCTAGAGTGCCGTGGCGTCAGCCTAGCTCACAGCAACCTCAAACTCCTGGGCTCAAGCAATCCTACTGCCTCAGCCTCCCCAGTAGCTGGGACTACAGGCATGCACCACTATGCCCGGCTGATTTTTTCTATATATTTTTTTTAGCTGTCCAATTAATTTCTTTCTATTTTTAGTAGAGACGGGGTCTTGCTGTTGCTCAGGCTGGTCTCGAACTCCTGAGCTCAAATGATCCACCCACCTCGGCCTCCCAGAGTACTAGGATTACAGGAGTGAGCCACCGCACCCGGCCTGATTATTTATTTTGCAGTATGCTTAATCGGTAGTTACTCTCATCCATTTTTTTTTTTTTTTTTACCATCAGACTATAGTCTTCATCTTGTCTTTCACATCTCTGTGTATCTTCTTTGAACATACAGAGTTCAGTTATAATAATTGTTTTAGTGCTCTTCTTTGGTAATTATAATACTTTTGGCAGTTCTTGGTCAGTTTTGATTACTGGTTTTTCTTCTTATCGTGTTCATGTGTTCCTGCTTTTTTCATGCGTGGTGATCTTTGATTGGATGACAAGCATTGTGAGTATGCTATGGAGCACAGTTCGGTTCCTGGGGAACTGTGTGATCCTTTTGAGTCTTGTTTTGTAGATTTGTTAGTTGGAACTGAAGCGGAGCTCTGTCTAGGGCTAACTATTCTCCACTACTGGGGCAAGTCCTTTCTGTCTGCTCCACCCAATGCACCGTGAGTCTTGAGGTTTTCAGTCTGGCTGGTGAGAACAGGCACTATTCCCAGGCTTACATGAGCATTGAGCATTGCTATCTTTAACCTTTCAGTGTGTCCTTCCCGGGCCCCTGTTCGTTTCTTTATGTGTGAGTACTGACCAGCACTCAGCTAAGTAATCCAGGGGAATCATCCGCAGATCTAGGGGTTCTCTCTAGGTACAGCTCCTTTTCTCCAGGATTCTGTGCTGTAAACGCTACTTGCCTTGGTCCATTCAGACCTTCAGCTCCTTTAGGAAGTCCGCGGAGCTCCTCCCTCCTGCTCCCTCTCTGCGTTTCCACCTGGAAACTGTCCTAAGGAAGTGAGCGGGGACGATTTTAGAGCTCATTTCTTTCTTGACTCTCAAGGATCATTGTTCTTTATTGCTTGATACACAGTGTCTTGCAAACTATTCTTTCATATATTATTGTCCAATTTTCTTGTTTTAGGCAGGAGGGTAAATCCAGTCCCTGTTACCCTATCTTGGCCAGAAGTAGAAGTTCTGGAAAGGATTTTTATACGGATTAATATAAGTGTTTTAAAGTTGTTCAAACTATTTTGTATCCAAGCCCCTTTGAAACTTGTTTTGTATTACCTACAATAGAAAGTAAATAGGTTTCGCATTTACAAAGTTAGAAATAGCTAAGTTTGAATCTTGGAAATATCGTTTAGTTGATGTGTAGTCTTAGGCAAAAAAAATAACTTCCCTCAACCTCAGTTTAACTTTTGGTATAATGAGATTGAAAAAATGTACCTGAAATACAGGGAATTCCAGGCAGTATTGCTATGTATAGCAAAATATTGGAAATAGGTAAGGTGATGCTCAAATAAATCAGAATTAATTTATCTTTTTCACTTGTATTAAACAACTAAAATAATGAGACAGATCTATATTCATTCTTATGAAAAAAGTTAATGAACTACTGTTAATCGAGTATAGTATTTCACTGAAAATTATGTGTGAATCTATTTTAATTTAAAAAACCTCTGTGTGTATGTGTGTGCGTGTATGTATGCATGTGTGTTTATGTGAGGAAAACACCATTTGGAAAGATACATGACAATTTAAAATTAAAGAATAATTCTGATGGTCTCTTCTGACCTTTAAAAGCAGCTGAATTTTAAAAAGTAATGAACCCATATGAATTAATTTTGCAATAAAAATGAATAATAAACATAAGCTTGGTTCAAGGGACATAGTAGATACGCCTGGCACAATTCACACTGTCGATGCCCAACAGCCCACCAGCACCAGGAACACATGGGCAGTCACACAGAGTGTGGCTCACTGTGTGGGCTGCAGCAAGACAGAGCATGCACCAAAGGGACCAGAGTGTTGGATAAGAGGAAATCGGGAAGGCCTGTGATAGGATTTCGGTTTGTGCTGGATGATTCTAAGGATTTAGAAAGTGGGGTGAGTTCTGAATTGAGTGTTATTAACAAATTTGGTGATGGATATTTTGGTAATTTATGTCTAAGAGGCAGGAAAACTGAAGTAGGTAAAGAAGGAGTATTTACTCGTGTTCGTTGCAAGAGGAGAATGCTTAGCTATTTTTGTGGGTTCCAAGAGTTCTTGTCTCTGTTTGATTTCAGATATAATCGCAGAACAGAATTTTCTCTGTCTTTTCCTTTCTGGTCATGGATTGGCCTTGTCTAATTATTGCTTATAGACTATAATGGTGATTTATGTTCAGCTGGGAACATTTTGGATAATATGCCAACTGCCATTTCCAGGGTGATTTTCCGAATTGCTCAATACTGTTGAGAGCCTCCCCTCTCCATTTATATTTTACTTTGCCAGACATAGATGACTCTACCCAACCTTGGAGTTAATCATGCAGATATACTGGCTCTAATTCTATAGATTTTACATGGTATTCACATGTCAAAATAATGCACAGCTGAATAGGAAAAATGTAAATTTACTTATAGGAGATTTACCTTTAGGATTTTTTTTACAGAATGGTGCAGGCTGATTGCTCACCAAATGATTTCTCCACAGATCCTCACAGAGCATTTTTAGCTGAGGTCTGTGGGATCAATACCAGTTCCCTTGAGTGTCTGTGGCTCTAGGTGCTGAGACAGGATCAAAGAAAACAGCCTTCATTAGTTAGTTTTCTGTTGGAGGAGAGAGGAGCTTCTCAGAGGGGAACAGTTTGCACGTTAACAAACTTTAGGTGATTCGTATGGAGTCTGCATGTGTGCACATGTGTGTGTTTGCATGTGCATGTGATGAGGGTGCTCTCGTGTCTGTCACACCCATGTTGAAATCATCTTTGCTAATACTTATTACTATTAACATTTATTGAGGGTTTATGATTTCTATATATTATCTTATCTATTTCTAACAGATAAGCAAATATACAAATTAAAACAACTTGTGAGCTATGCGTTATTATGAGAAACAAGGTCTTAAAAGCTCAATTACCTTGCAAAGAGACACAGCTGGTGAGTGGCAGGGTTGGGACATAAACCACATTCTAAGAGATTTGAAATCCTTTGCACTCTACCACCATCCAGTGGAACATGTGGTTAAAGCAACATTCTGCATACACAGATACTTCTAGATATTGGGCTCCACCCAATATTACCGAATCAACATCTCCAGGGATGGGCTGTTGTTACATATACTTTTCCTTGTCATTTGAATGCTGCTGTCCACAGATTGGTGTTTAGAGACCACTCATGTAGGCTACACACTGCACCTGCCTTCCTGTTAGGAAGCTGTTCATATTACTGTTTCTTTATCATCATTCATTCACTCATTCATTTAATATGTATAGAATATCTACTTTCTAAGCCTCTAAACCAGTTGTTAAGAGGTCATAGAAAGAAAATGTATCTCAACTGCCTTATATATTGTAGGGAAGTTCTTACATGTAAATAAATAACTGAGAAAGTGACAAATAATATTCATTTATATAGCTGAAGTACTATGGATATTCACTTGAAGGAGAAATTACTTTCAGGGGTGGAGAGTTGGCAGGAAACAAACACTGACCTGGGAAAACTTCAGGGAGAGACTGACTCTTGAAGTAGTTAAGTAGTAAGGTGTGGTTTTCACGTGGCAGATGTACTGATTGGCTATATGTGGCTTCCTGGCTGTGAAGAATAACCTGCCATGTTGTGAGAAGGACTAGTGAGAGGGCCAGGTGGCAAAAAACTGAGGACAGCCTCTAAGATCCCAACGTGCCCAGCTGATAGCCAGGAAGAAGAAAGGGAGCTCAGTTTTACTACTGCAAAGAAATGAAGTCTGCCAATGTGAAGGAGCCTGGAAGCAGATCCATCCCCAGGTGAGCCTCCAGATCAGAGCCCCATCTTGGTTGACACCTTGGTCATAGCATTTCAGAGGATGATGTTATGCAGCAATAGATAACTAATACATGGTTTAGAATTACAACAACACAGATTTATTTCCCTGTTAAGAGATATTCACTTTCTAGATCCTGACTTCCTAACAATGCTACCAGAAACATCCTTAAACGTATGGCCCTGTAGACTGGAACTTTTATTCCACCAGTTTTCAGGGCTGAAATGCAGAATTGAAGTGTTTTTTATTTTCTTTTAAAAGGATATTGCCAGAGACCTTTTAACTTAGAGTAAAACTTAAAGTGTTTATTAGCAAAATGCAAGAGTATCCTTTCCTTACACCACAGCAAATAATAAACATTATCATTCTTTTTCAATTTTTGTCAGTCATATTGGTATAAAGTAGTTATACCAATTGCTCCCTGAATTTTCAGTTAGTTACTATATTAGTAAAATTGGAGAATATTTTTTATGTTGTTTACAGTTTGGTTTTGATTTCTTAAAAATTGGCTCTGTCAGTCTGGTCTTCTACGATTGTACAGAATCAGAAATTGAGGCTCAAACCAAATTGCTTCTTTCCTATTCCTTTTACAGTTTCTGTCACATTTCGGTTTCTCAGGCTGTAGATCGAGGGGTTTCGCATGGGAATCCTAATGCCATAAAACAGAAGTGCCACTTTTTCCTTCTCTTGAGACCCTCTTGGTCCCACCGAAAATGGCGACTGCTGTGAGGCAGGAGGCACACGTGGAGAGAAGGCTTTATTGTCCTCACAGGAGAAGACATCTCAGGATGGCAGCCGGATATGTTTGCAGGAAAAGATGACCCCCTTCACCGTGGTGGAATAGGAGTTTTCAGCCCTCATCCCCCGCGGAAACACAGATTGACAACCGCCCACAGAGGATAGTACCTTTGTGGGGGCCCGGGAGGCCAACAGAGCAGTTCAAGCAGCCTGTTGGAGAAACATATCTGAGAATAGACACATTGGAAAGGGTAAGAGTAATTTCATTTTAAGCACATCAGCCCTCTGGCAAGGCGACACCACTCAGTGCCAGGGAGACCTGCTCGGGCAGTGCTTTCTCCCACAGGGGAAAGTGAGAGCAGAGTGAGCCACTGGCCTTCCCAGCCCAAGGGTCCTCTTCTTTCTCACCGTTCCTAGAACACGGAGGGGATGGGCATGACTCCAGGGGCAACTAGGAGCAGGACAAAGGGACTGGGAGTTACAGCAACAGCGTGTGGAACTTAAAGGGCCATGGTGTCTACTAATTGCCTTGCAGACTCCCCAAGAGGCCTGTCCATGAACCTCCTAGAACGCATCACCTGTGGACCCCCAAACAAGCCCACGTTTGTCTCTAGCGCTCTGCCCCTCCTCTCATGGAAGCCACCTGTAAGTGCCTCTGCAGGTTGTACATGAGCACACGCAGACAGCCCACTGGACTTTTCTGGGTTAGGAGAGGATGTCTAACCTTAAACACTTCAGGCCACTGCCCAAGGCAAAATAAACAGCAGACTCTCAGTACCCAGCCTGGCTTTTCAGGATGGAGAAAAGGTGTACAATCCTAACACTCTTTAATCCATTTAGGGTTAATTTTTGTATATGGTGTAAGAGAAGGCTCCAATTTCATCCTTTTACATGTAGATATCCCATTTTGTCAACACTATTTATTGAGGAGACTTTCCTTTCCCCATTTTGTGCTGGCACTTGGGTCAAAAATTAGCTGATAACACATGCGTGTGTTTATTTCTAAACCCTGTGTTCTGTTTCACTGACCTGTTTGTATGTCAGTGCCATACGATTTTTATTAACATTTTAATTAAAGTAGCTTTGTGTTATAGCTTTAAATCAGGGAGTGTGCTGCCTCCAACTCTATTCTTTTTGCTCAAGATTGCTTTGGCTATTAGAGGTCTTTTGTGGTTCCAAATGAATTTTAAGATTGTTTTTTCTCTTTCTGTATAAAATGACATTGGAATTTTGATAGGGATTGCATTGAAAGTGTAGATTTCTTTGGGGAGTATAGACAGTTTAACAATATTAATTCTTCCAGTCCTTGCATATAGGATATCATTTCACTTATCTGTGACTTCTTTAATTTTTTCATCAATGTCTTATAGTTTTCAGTGTATAGGTCTTTTACCTCCTTGGTTAAATTTATTCTTAAGTATTTTATTCTTTTGATGCTATTGTAAATGGAATAATTTAAAAATTTCCTTTATGAATAGTTTTTTGTTAGTGTATAGAAACACTACTGATTTTTGTATGTTGATTTTGTATCTTATAACTTTACTGAAGGTTTTTATTAGTTCTAACAGTTCTTTTGGTGACGTCTTTAGGATTTTCTATGTATAAGATTGTGTCTTCTGCCAACAGAGACACTTTTACTTCTTTCTTTCAGATTTGGATAATTTTATTTCTTTTTCTTGCCTAATTGCACTAGCTAGAACTTCCAGTAGTGTGGTGAATATAAGTGGCAAGAATGGGCTTCCTTGCCCTGTCCCTGATCTTACAGGAAAATCTTTCTGCTTTTCACCATTCAGTATGATGTTAGCTATGGGTTTGTCATACATGGCTTTTATCATTTTCAAGTACATTGCTTCTATGCCTAATTTGTTGAGCATTTTTACCATAAAACATTGTTGAATTTTGTAAAATGATTTTGTAAATGATTAAAGTTTTGTCAATTTTTTTATCTTTTCAAAAAGCCAACCAGGTTTTATTGATCTTTTCTATTGTCTTCCTAGTCTCTATTTCATTTATTTCTGCTCTAACCTCTTTCCTTCTAGTGATATTGGGGTTAGCTTTTATTTTTCTAGTTCTTCAAGGTGTGAAGTTAGGTTTTTGAGATCTTTCTTTTTTTCTTTTTTTCTTAATGTAGATATTTATTGGCACTGATTTTGCTGCATCCCAAAAGTTTTGGTATGTTGTGTTCTATTTTCATCTGTTTTAATGTTTAAAAAAATTTTCCTTTTGATTTCTACTTTCATCTGTTGGTTGATAGGAGTTTGTTTTAAAATTTCCATGTGTTTGTGAATTTTCCAAAATCTCTCCTGCTGTTGATTTTTAGTTTTATATTATGGTGGTCAGAAGAGATACTTGAGCTGATTTCAATCATCTTAAATTTGTTAAGACTTGTTTTGTGGCTCAGCATATGATCCATCCCAGAGAATGTCATATATGTGCTTGAGAAGAATGTATATTCCAGTTCTGTTGCATTGAATGCTCTGTACGTGTCTATTACGTGCATTTGGTTCATAGTATCATTCAAGCCCAGAAACCTGTTCCTGATTGATTTTCTCCCTGGATGATCTATCCATAATTGGCAATGGGGTATTGAAGTCTCTTATTCTTACTGTATTGCAATTTCTTCCTTCAGGTCTGTCAATATTTGCTTTATATAATTAGGTACGTATATATTTATAATTTTTATATCCTCTTGGTGAATTGACCCCTTATTATCAAATATTGAATTTCTTTGTCTCTTGTGACAGATTTTGACTGAAAGTCTATTTCATTTGTTATAAGTATAGCTACCTCTGATCTCTTTTATTTACCATTTGCATGGAATAACTTTTTCCATGCCTTTACTTTCAGTCTTTGTGGGTCCTTCAGTATAAAGTGAGTCACTTGTGGGCAGCATATTATTGGATCTTATATTTTTATCCATTCAGTCACTCTTTTGATTAGAGAAGTGAATCCATTTACATTTAAAGTAATTATTGATAGGTAAGAACTTATTATTGCCATTTTGTTAATTGTTTACTGACTATTTTTTAGTTCCTTTGTTCCTCTCTTTAAATCTTGCTGTATTTCTCTGTGATTTGGTGAATTTTTATAGTGGTATGCTTTGATTCTTTTTTTAAAAAATCATTCATATAGAGAGATTTTCTTTGTGATTATCAAAGGGCTTACATAAAACATCTTATAGTTACAATATTCTTGTTTAAACTTACAACAATGTAACTCCAATTGCATTCTAAAATTCTGTATTTTTACATTTCCTTGCCCTGACATTTTTTGCTTTTGATCACCTTTCTTCTGAATGATTATTCCTTTCTTAGCAATGACATGATTGTTTTTATTTTCTTCTGCCCACTTCTTGAGCAATGTCTATTGAAATATCTAATTGCTGATCTGTCCCTGCTCTTTGATGTTATCCAAATCTGGAGAGAGCCCTTGCTTTATTAATTTATGCTTGGATTCATTCAGCAAAGCCCATATCCTATATAATGTCCCTCTTACTGAGATGCCCACAGCTTCTGTAGAGTGTATACTGCAAAAGCAAGATAAACGTAAATTTTTGACTCCAGCCACTTTGGTCGGTGGATTTTAACAAAGGGGACTTCCTATATATGAATTTGATTCATCTTATTAATTGTGTGGAATCACTCTTCTATAACTTTATTTTTAAATTTTTTTCTCAATGTTGTCATGGACTGAAAGAGATGAATTAACATTTGCTATTACTAGTGTGTTTCTTTTGTCCATTTGTTTCCTGTTTATTTTTCATCGTGTGAATATTAAAGCTATATTACTGGTATACAGATTCTCAATGAATATTTCACATTTCTCCACAGTCTAGTTCCTCTGAGCACAGGTATTTACAGTAATTACATTTAAGAATGTTTTGTAAGGAGACATATCAAGGTAGTAAAACTTAGAGATGTCTGCCTCCCCAGAGGTAGTCCAGGATGTAAACAAAGACTTGATTTTCCCTGACTGGAGAAGATTTGCTTACTTTTCAGAGCAGGAGGGGGGGATGGGCAGGTCACCAGCAATGCTATGTAAGCTCAGAGTTTCCTAATTTTTGTTTTTCTCTCTTTTGACGCACTCTGCTGCAAGGACTGGTACCATGTGGTTTCTCCTGGTATTGTTTGGGTTATGATTAGCTCCCTTTCCCCATGTTTCTGCCTCAGCCCATGGGTTTGGATCTTCTGAAAACATTGAGAAAAGTGGTGAACTCCGTCCTGTTAATCCTCCCACTCACTCCTCCCTATGGTTTAACTGACTGATGAGATTGGAAGAATTAGAACACGTGTTCTCAGCTTTTTTGTTTACATTGGTGGATGGCCACGTGCTTGATATACATATGTATTTTACATATATTAATATATTTCTTTTATTTTATTTCCAAATGGTGAGCAAACTGGGGCTTGCACCCATATTTGAGGTCTAGATTTAGGACTAGAATGCTGCATCAAACCTCATTCTTGGAAATTGAGGGATATATGATGTCAATTCTGGGTAAATGAGTCTGCCCTATAGTTCTGCACTCTGCACTGGATTTTTTTTCCTCTGAGATGTACACCTGCAAGAGGTTATAGCTGAATATTCAAGTTATATTTATCAATGATAAAATTGATATGATCCATAGCTTCCTGACTCCTGTGTCAACTTCCTAATTGTTTGGGAAACTAAGGAAAGGATGGAATTGGTCCTTAATGCCCTAATATCTGTGAGAATTTACTGAATTGTTCTTTCTTTCTTCCTCTTCTTTTCTAAACATATTATCCAAAGAAATGGTCTTTCAAATTTTCTTTTACAGTAATAAATAGGTTCACAGTAGAGAAATAGAAAGAATAGCAGTTCCTTTCAAGAGAGGATCAAAAAAGTTTCCCCCCCCCATGAGTCTTTATGCTCTATTTAATGGAAGTACTTATACAACATTCATTATGCACTTCTCTTTGATTAACTTTACTTTTTCACTGATGGCAAATATTTCCAAAAAAAGCTTATCAAACTGTACAAAATCAACGTCAAAGACATCTTTTCAGAAGCATTTTCTTTAAGAAACACATGAATTAGACATTTATTTAATTAATCATTGAAGATGTTTTCCATATCTTTCGTACGCTACTGATATACTTACATACTATCTTTGTGTTTCACAAACATTTGTTGCATTCTATGAGGTGTAGAAATAAGAGAACATTGTTAGTTTGGTTGTTGAACCATGTTAAAATAGAAATTGAGGTTCAAATTATTAATAGAAACACTTCTTTCCTACCCTTTTCAGGGCTTCAATCACATCTTGGTTTCTCAGACTATAGATCGAGGGGTTTAACATGGGGATAATAATGCCATAAAACACAGAAGCCACTTTTTCTTGCTCTTGAGACTCATCAGTATGAGGGTGTAGATACATGTAAGACAGAGTCCCATAGAAAATGGCAACTGCTGTCAGGTGGGAGGTACACGTGGAGAAGGCTTTTTTCCTCCCCGCAGCAGAAGATATCCTCAGGATGGCAACCAGAATATATAGGTAGGAACAGATGACCACCATTATAGTGCACATCAAGTTCCATCCTACAAATACCGTGAGTAGCATAATGTTGAAGTTGACACTGGAGCATGACAGGGCAAGAATTGGAGGTTCATCACAGAAAAAGTGATTGATTGCATTGGATTTGCAAAAGTTCAAAGAGAAAGTAAAACTTGTGTTTACAGAGGCATTTAGGAAGCCAATAAGATATGAACCAGCTAACAGCTGAATGCAGAGTCTCTGGGACATGACAACTGGATAGCGGAGTGGGTTACAGATGGCCACATAACGGTCTACTGCCATAGCAGCCAGGAGGTAGCAGTCAGTTGTTGCAAAAGTACCGTAGACTAGTAACTGCACCATACATCCTATGAATGAGATGGATTGTTTTGCCCCTATGAAGTTTCTCAACATCTTGGGAGTGATAGCAGAGGTGTAACAGAGATCAACAAATGCCAAGTGTTGGAGGAAGAAGTACATGGGGGTGTGAAGGGAAGAATCAATCCTGATAAGCAGCATCATTCCAATATTACCCACTAGGGTAGCCACATAGACCACTAGAAATACTATAAAGAGGATATGCCAATGCTTGTGTTG
>RJWJ010040500.1:0-13955 GCA_004363605.1 Indri indri
GTGGTGTTAAAAGCACTGGAGAGAGAACAGGGGCTCAGGGGAGTTAAACATTTTGCCCAAGGTCACTCTGATGTGGAAGGACAGAGGCAGGGTCTGGGTCTCACCCACGTCTCCTTTCCACACCAGATTTGTGATTCCAGAAACTTCTCTGAGAGGCAAGCCACATGCAAAGCCCAGCACCCCTGCCCACGGCTCTCCGGTGTCCTATTCTGCTGCAAGCCTGAGAGAGGAGGAGGAGTTGCTGGCAGGTCACTGAGAGGCCCCCACACTCAAACAGAGCAGCTCTCAGTATTTCCCCTGCACAAAAGGAATCAGGGTCAGTATTAAACATAATTACCGTGCACGGGGCCAATAAACGGTATTTTTATCCCGTGTGCATTTGCTGGGGCGAGGAGGCCCCACTGCGGGCCCTCAGGTCACCTAATCCTCCCTGTGCTTTTATCCTCGCAGTCTGAGCAGATGGAGGCCGGGGCTCTCGGGTTACCTCTTCCTTCTTCACTCTGAGTGCATTCTCCACCCGACAGGGCTTCCTCTGCTGTGTCCCCGTGTCCCGCCCTGCCTCACTCCTGCCTTGCTCTTCCTCCACTTCCCACCCCGCCCTTGGCCTCTCTGTAGCTTGGACATCTTAAACGTTCTCATGTGCGAATCTGGGATCTTGGAGAGTTTTCCCTTTCTGAATTCAGAACTTATGCCTCACGTGGTTGTCCCAGCCTGCAGCAAAGGGGGCGAGGTAGAATTTTTCAAACTCCTTTTGTGTCACCGCTGTCTTTCCTCATCTGCTACACCGAAGGTCATGCTGACCACCTTGCACGAGCCAGTCAGGCGGCAGACGCTCCTCTGAAAGTTTGACGAGGGCAGGAACTGGACCAGCCCTGCCCACCAGGGGACCCAGCACAGGCCACAGGGTGGACATGTCATGATCGTAGATGCCCAGTAGGCATGGAGTGAATGGCTAGCTTGCATGATGGGGTCAGGGGAGGGCATTGAACAGTCTCTAGGGATGCTCATCGCTCGTGGTGCCCATCCCCCTTTGATGCCATTGAAGACCAAGCACTGGGCCAGCAATTAGAATAGCTGTTCAGGCTGTTCTCTGCCCTGCCACATGGGAGGGTTTCCCCCTAGGACTTGGCCTCACATGTCTAAGGAGTAAATGAGAATATTAGATATGTGATCTCCAAAGCCCCTTCTGCACCCTGACTCTGAGATGTGACAATGCATAATGAAGTTATTTGTGCCCTCAAATGAGTTCACTGGGGACAGAGGGCCTCAGCCTCACTTTTCACTGCTGCAGAAGGCAGTAATCCTTTAATCTTTGGGTTTTCCAGAGAGGATTTTTCAGCAGGGTATGCTGAAAGGAAGTTGGCTCTGCTTCCAGCTTGCACCCAGAATTGCACCACTTTCCCATCGAGCCCTGGGAAATCCCTAGTCCTGGCTGCCATATTGTCTCCCTTGGATGCCATGTTGGCCTCCCACCCAGCTCCCTGCCTTGACCTCCACCACCCTCTACTGCCTTCTCCTAGCAGCCCCCAAAGATGCCCTCTATCATCCAAATAGCGCCCCATTACCCACCGCAATCAACCCTCCAGTGCCTTCCCAGAGCAAGTCCAACACCTCCACATTTCTTCCTTGGCCCAAGATGCTCTCCCTGCTCTGGCCCCAGCTTCTCACTGAGCTCTCTCCCTTGTCTCTGTATCCAGCCACATCGCCCTTCTACCTGTGATACCCAAGCTCCTCAAGCCTCTTGGCCTTTTGGGTTGATACGATCTTCCCATAAAGGCTACTTATGAGAAGTCAGTGGCATCAGCAGATATTTGGAGCTATGGTTCTTCTTCAGCTGGAAAAGAACGTAGACCAGAACAATAAGGGAAATGCTATTTGGAGAGCATTTGATGGATCAGAATATGCTTCCATATGCATTGTCTGAGTCACAAGAAATTCTCCATAAGGGTATAATTTTTAGCTCTATTATGCCTATGAGAAAATTGAGATTGGGGGATTTTAAGTGAGGTCAGACAAGGTGGCCAGCGGGTCTTCCCCTAAGAGTAACTTTCAGAGCTGACAAACACTACTGATTCTCTGTAATCCCACAGACAGTTTTCCAGGCTGCATGACATCACCTCCCTGTATCTTTATTTTGAACTTTCTTGGTAAGCCCAAGCAGAGGGGCAGTGCTGGCCCTCCTCGGGGGGTGGGCACATGGGACAAACCCTCTCCTATTGGATGCAAGCTGTCCTAGGAATGGGATGGGGCATTCGGCCTGAGACAGGGGCACCTCACTCCTGGTGGATGTCCCGGGAAGCCACGAGCAGAGCTTCTGGGGCCCCCTTTGAGGTCCAGTTGTGATTGACTTATGAAACCTCCTGAATATTTAGTTAGAATTCTCTATAAATTGGGGAAAACCAAAGTATAACCCATTTGAGTTGATGAATGATGAAAAGCTTATTTCTGGAGACTAGACAACCAGGTTTTGGGTCTGGTCTTTGTCATTTACAGCCGTGTGACACTGGACGAATTAATTAGTCTCCTTTGAACCCCGGTTTCTTCATCTCCAGAGTGAGAGTAATAATAGCACTCTCCTTGTCGAGGTGTTGTGGGGATTATACGAGGTGATACGAGGTACTTGGTGCATAGTAAATGTTGAAAGGCGCTTAATGAGTTTATTATGGCTGCTCGCCCACCTGCACGAATGTGTGGCGGGCAGCAAAGGTATGTCCGTCTCTGCGCTGGGGAAGCTGCAGAGTCAGGCAGCACAACGCGCTGCCTACATATGGCTGTGGGTCCAGGCGGACCTGGAGGAGACTTGGTGTGCCACTCACCAACTGTGGGACTCCACATTCTTGTTGCCTCACCTGCAAAAGGGGGCATGACACTGCCCTAGAATTCTTGCTATAAAGAATCTATGACACCATGCAAGTTAGCACATGGTCTAACCTATAGTAGGAGCTTAATCAATGTCAACAACCACCACGATGAAGAATTACCGAGTCTCTGACCTTGAAGAGCCCATTGTCACTGTGGGCAACAGATGTGTAGAAGGCAAAAAGCACAAACACACATGAAATGAAGCAGTAGAAACTCTGATACGGTGTTAGAGTAATAATGCTGTTTGCACAAAGAGCTCAGAAGAAGGGATTATTTTCCATGGAGGTATCAGGGATGGCTTCAGGGGGAATGTGATAAATAAACTGGACCCTGAATCATGACTATGATTTTCCATGAAAGGGCAAAGAGAGGAAGAGTTGAGATTACGATTTCAGGCAGGCGGAGTCTGGCAGGAGCAAAATCCGGCGGCATGTGCAGTGCTTATGGCCATGCTCACATGGGGGCTGGTGGAGGCAGAGAAGAGTGCCTGGGGAGGGGCTGAGGCAGGGGAGTGGCTACTCCCTCAGGGATGCTGAGTTTCAGCCTCATCCTTGGGGGCTGGAGTACCCCAGAGGGGCTTTAAGCTGAGGAGCGACACAATCGAACGATGCCCGGGTGGTTCATTGTTGTATTGGATGCATCGGCTCATTCACTCCTCATTCATACAAAAAGGACTTTTGTAGACAACAGCACAAGGTCATTTTCGTGGAGGGGTGTGTTGTTCCAGCCCTCTGTGCTGTCAGTCCACCAGGGGAGAAAAGACATAAATCATGTTATTTGGAGGCAGAAAAGTGCCAAGGACTTGACAAGACGAAGTGCAACAGGCTGCAGGGAGTGGAGAAGACTTCCACTGAGAGAGGGGGGCGGACTGTGAAAAGAAGCTGCATTTCAGCAAGAGAGAAGAGTAGGATGTGGGGAAGTAATGATGGCAAAGTCAGGAAGTCTGGGAGAGAGACCAGTGGGAGCAAAACCCAAAAGGCAACAAAGGAGGAGACCTGCATGGGCAGAGGGAGCAGGAAGAATTGTGGGGAGTGAGATCAGAAAGCAAGGCTGCGCCTAGATCTCCCGAGGCTCTGGAAAGCCGGGCAAAGGCATTCGTGCTTTTCCCTGGAGACCTGGTACAAAACAGAGAAACGATAGCGTGCAAGGATGCTCGGCTACAAAAGGACTTGTCCCAGTCACCATTTTTTAACCTCATCTTTCACATTTTTTAATTTTCTGATTCACTTTCTCCACTTTTAATCCCAAGCTCGGCTGGAAAAGCTGCTGTTTTCAATTTGTATTATCTTTTTTCACATTTTAATCCTCTTAGATCCCATTTCTGCTGGGTTAGTGAACCCACTAATCAGGTAAGCAGCGAGCGGCAGCCGGGCCAATTATGAAGAAAAGTCAGGTAAAGATGGGTCAGGGCATCAGGGGGTTTCGTGCTGCCACGAAACCGCCCTGGGGCACATGGGTCCTCATCACAGAAGCTCTGAGACACCCCCTGAGGGCGGCAGCCAGGGGCTGCTCATCGCCAGGTGAGAGTCCCCCTGCCCCTCCCCGGCTTGGTTTCCTCATCCTTCCTGCCTCTTCGCAGGTGGCAGCGTGTCAAGTCCTGCTTGTTCTTCAAGGCTCAACTCAAATGCTGCCCCCACTGGAGCCTTTTGGAAGGGGGCCAGGCTGACGTGAGAAAGACTCAGGCAATGGGTTCGCGCCCCAGCTTTGCCACCTGCAGCCTCTGTGACATGGAGGCGGAGCGAAACACTCACGAGCCTCAGTTTCCTCTTCTTTTGTTGGCGTCTTAGGGTTGTTCTGAGGATTAAAGAGTCAAAGTGCCTAGCATAATTACGATCACATGTGAAATGCTCGATATGTATTGTGACTGAAGCACCTTCCAGAATCCTAAACACGTGGCAGTTGGTTTTCCCTCTGAGTTACCTTAGCACTCTTTCTCTTTCAGGTGACTTACCACACTGTGTTACGAATACTTTCCCATACCTGTCTCACCCACCTATCTTGACTGTCAGTTCCTTGATGGCAGAGATTATGTCTCCTTCATCTTTGTAACCCTTGGAATTTACTAAATAATTGTTGAATGAATAAATGGGGGAATAAATAACAAAGAAGGCAGTCCGGTGGCTTGGGAGGTTTTTAAGGAATTAGAAGAGTTTCTGGCATATAGTAGGTGCTAAATAAACATTTGTTGAATATATAAATGGGTTAATCAATTGACTAACAGGTAGGAGAGATAATTGAGTTAATGAGGGTAAATCAAGCTCATGTTCTGGAAGAGTTACCCAGGGAGGTGAGAATGGGTTTGTAGTAGAATCTAAGGACTTAAGTCAAATTAAGGTGAAGGAAAAGAGGCACCAGAAAGAGGGAGTCATTTTTCTGAGTAGTTGGCATTTCTCCTTCCAGCTCTCACTGTGGTCCTCATGCCACACGATGTGTTCTGTGCATGGGCAGGGGTTCCTGCAAATCATGCCAAGTACTGGCACCCGGCTCATTGTCCCCACTTTATTCGGCCTCCACCTGCTCTTCACTCCAGCTGCTCTCTCCTTCCCTGAACTCTCCTTTAGTCGCTTTATGACTTGCGCTTTCAGAGTCAAATGCTCCCGCACAGAGACTGTGCAGTGCTTCACTCATTGTGTTGACATTCTCTGGAATTCATTGCTTGTTTCGATGCCTAAGTGCGGGCCTTATAGCTGACAAACCTTTGCAACAAAAAGTTAGCGACTCCCCGAATGACAGCTTTTTCCTTGTCTTTAGGATGCAAGTATACACAGATCCTGGCGTCAGCCGTAGACTCAGGTTCCTGGTTCAGGGGTATCCTGCCTTTGTTATGAGAAGTAAAATAGTCCTGAAGAAAAGACTATCTCCCCATTCTATTCTCCATACAGTGGCAAATGTAATTTGGAGCCGCAGATGCTATAGTCGTAGTATGACTAGAATGTTTAGTGACTAGGGCTGGCAAACTACTGTCCATGGTGCTGAAATATCATGATTTTTTTTTTTTCCTCCGAACTGTGAGACATTGGGGTACTCCTGTCAAGTTTCTTCCTGAAGAACATTCTATTGTTACATTCTATTATTATTGTCTTTCTTTTCTAATAAGTTAAAGAATCTTGAAATTATTTTCTCTCATGGAATAGTAACTTATAATACAACATGTACATGTATACATAGGTGTGTAACTTTTATCATAATTTGAGAAATGATTGTTTTGCCTGTTAGGGAGCATGTGGGATATGTCCACACCATGTTCCTCCTGTGTTTCTATAGGTGCTTCTGTTTGTGAGGTTCTGATTAAGTGGGATTAGGTCGATATCAGAGCAAGAGACTTAATATTAGCTTTTCAAATCTGGCTTTTTCACGATTATTTTAATGACATAGAAAACATGTTTGGAGACATGTAGAGGATGAAAGTCCTAGAGTTGCTACATTTCATAGCTCAGCACACAAAGGTAGGTGTTCAGCTGAACAAAGATTTATTGAACACCTACTTTTCACTGTGTATTTTAAGGCAACTATTTGATAGTGTCTTCTTCTAAGAAGCTATTCATAATAGACTAGTGGGAGATAAATATATGTAAAGCAATTAGTTTAGCTGATATGATATTTGAGGAATAGAAATATATATGAAGTGTAGATAAAAATCCAGAGGAAGGAGTGATTAGCTCTTTTCAGAAAGACAGGAAGCCTCCACAGAAGATGTCTTGAAGGTGGGTCAGCAGTGCTCTAGCCAGGTGAAACACAGTAGGGTAGGTCTTTACGATGAAGTAGTAACACTTGTAAGTGCAAGGAGGGAGATAATGACTCCAGACAGCTCTGGAAAGGGGTAGAGGGAAGATCGAGACGCAGTGCTCCCTGAGTGACAAAACTCTGGGCCCCAGTGGTGCAGCAGGGACATGGACAGGGCACAGCTTACACCCAGGTGAAACCCACTGTCAGTGGAATTATCAGCCCATGTGGGTGATCAGTCAGTGCTCATGGAGTGAATGAAGATGTACATTCCGTTATCAGAGATGCCTTCAGTCTTAGTGAATCGAGCATGACATTGATAAAGTGTGGGAGTCCTGAGTTTACCCACGAGTTACGACACTTCCAAATAACTTCTGTAATTAAACTCAGAAGTTTCACTTCCAAAATATGCTATTTTGTAAGTTAGAATTTCAAAAATACATGCTATTTTAAGATAAGTTACAATATGTGCAGTACATAAACCATAACGAAAATATTGGTTATGAAAATTATCCATATAGGGTGTTATGGGTATTGTGAACTATTTCAGTCATTTTTTATTTAAAGTCACCTCATTTTACCTTTAGAATTGATCTCATAAAACCGTAATATCATTATCTAAGTTCATTTTTAGTCTTTGGAATGGCTCTCTTTGATATATTTAGAGACATTGATGCTTTTATAAGCTCATGACAAATCCACATTCTCACACACATACTGTGTCAGGCATCAAGGGCCACAAAAATGCTCTGTAGCAAACCACCCCCAAACCTAAAAGTTTGCCATGATAAGTACTTACTCCGCTAGTGGTGTGAACTTTTTCTAGTTATTCTATAAATAGTTATTCTATTTCTACTTATGCTAGCTTTGGATAGCTATTCTTGTTTTTGGTGGCTCTCCCACATGTCTGAGGGTCACTGGCTCTCGGCTGACCATGGACAGCCTCACCTGCAGCAAATGATATAACTGCTCCTGGTGATTCATCTTCCGTCAGTCCAGACTGGACATGTTCTCATATCAAAGGCTGCGGAGCAAGAAAGATGCACAAGTGTACCAGCACTTTTTCATATCTCTGTCTGTATGAGCCAAAGCAAGCCACGTGGCTGGAAGAAGCCTTGGCTGTTCATGAGAAAAATCTCAAAAATCACCTTGCAAAGGGCATGGGTATGGGAACAATTAAGACTAAGGGCCATTTGATGCAAATAATCTCTCTGAGTTACAGGGAACTCAGCAATTCTTAAGTCCATTCATAGAACTCAGTCCTAGTGGTACCAGAAGACGTCAGGGTTTATGCCCAATATTTCTGTAAACAATTTATTGAACTAGGACATAGGAGACATGCACAAAATATTACAATAATAAATTGTTCCTTAGAGAGAAGTGTAAGCATTCATATGTAGAAAAAATTGTAAAAGACAAGAAATGGAAGCTAAAAAGAAGCAGCAAAATGTAGTACAAAGGAAAAAAAGTCAGAGTAATAAATCCAAATATATTTGTAATTATAATAAATGTGAATAAGTTAAATTTATCCTTAAAAAGAGAGAGACAAGGACTGAGTTAAAACATAAAAGGAAATACAAAAAGAAAACTTTACTTACAGATAGTACTTAATGTAGGTAAAACAAAAAAGCATAAGACATTTGAAAAAAATATGTGGAAAATATATATCAGATAAAAATAAAATACATTTTCATGGAAATATTAACATATGCTAAAAATTCAATATGGAAGATAATTCAAAGTGGGATATTTTATATAAATAAGATATGATATATCAAAAAAGATATAATGGACATAAACCTTTAGGTAGCTAACAACATAGTTTCAGAAATATAAACTAAAACTATCAAGAATGCAAGGAAAAAGTTGACATATAATCATAGTAGGTGATGTTAACATTTTTCAGAAATATAAATAGAGATAAATATGAAAATAGAAGATTTTATTAATACAATCAAAATGCTGCATACAACACATTGATATGTATGTACATATGCACACAGACACACACATATAAATATATGAATATGTATATATTCAACAGACCAAAGTAAATTATGTTAAAACATTCATTGAACCTTCTTAATATTCAAATATGTAATGAGTAATTAAAAAAACCTCCAAAAAATTTTTAAAAGCAGGTAAATTATAAATTTTATTCACTGTCCATAATGACTAAATTAAAATACATACAGCCAACTTTTCTTCATTTTAATTTTTTTGTTTCCTCAATCAAACTCAGATTTAACTGGAGACAAAGAATGTCTTATAATTCTGTATTCCCTGACTTCCCATTTTCAATCAAAACAGTGAGGGGGTTCTAAGTAAATGCTCAAAAAATTCCTTATTGACATGTTCAAATGTATGCATAATAATGCTCTTTAGAATTAGTTTGTTTGCTTGTTTTACATTGAGTGTGACCAGATTGAGTCGTGGTCTTTCAGGGCTTATCTTAAAACTGCAGGGACTTATGAGGGTCAAGAATTTACTCTGGCCTTTGGATCCTGCGATGGTTAGTTTTAACCTGGCCAGGTTATAATATCCAGTTATTTAATCAAACAGGAATCTAGGTGCTGCTGTGAAGGTATTTTGCAGAAGTGGTTAACATCTGCAATCAATTTAAGTAAAGGTGGTTTCCTTTAGTGATGTGGGTGGGCCTCATCCAATCACTGAAGGCCTCAAGTGCAAATGCTGAGTTCCTTGGAGAAGAGAATGCCTGTGTTTCCAGCCTGCCAGCCTGCCCTGCGGATTTCAGACTTGCCAGTCTTCACCATTGCATGAGCCAATTCCTTGAAATAAATAAATGCGTGTGTGTGTAATATTGGTTCTGTTTCCCTGGAGAAACCTGACAGATACAGGCCCCAATCCTGTTTAAGGTGTCCTTCTTCCTAAAGCACTCACTAGAGTAAATTCACCGGAGTAGACACAACATGGCCTTGAAGTTGTATTTTTCTGGGTTTGAATACTAAACGTGCTACCAACCAGTCACACAGCTACATACAAGTCACTTAGACTTTCTGAGACCCAGTTTCGGCATGAGTAAAATGGAAATAATATCTCCTGCATAGTTTTTTTTTTTAAGTAAATAAGGAAAATGAACATAATGTATACGAAAGTAGTTGGTATTGTGTTTGGGGTTCAAGAACTCTTTGTTTCTTACTCTGGTCTTAAAATCTGCTCTGAACTTGAATTCAATACGTAAACGTCTCTGCATTCGGGTGCTTGGAAAGTTAGGGCACCAGATAAAAAGGACGTTGCGTGGGAGGGCTGGTGATTTACATCTATGTGATGCAAAACCTGAAATCTGGACAGTCATCATTGCATGATATGGTCGGATTTGTTCCAGCATATGGAATTAAAAGAAAGCATGTGTTGCAGCTAGTCTTCTTCAGAATTCTCAAAAATGTTGTTTAAACAAAGGAATTCAATTGCTCTTATAAAGTCACTGCCATCTATGTGGTAATTAATATGCATATTAAGCATTTGAAATATATATTTATCACATGGTAACATAAACTGCCTGAAGCGCTGCATGCATATGTACTCGCCAGGCTGGGATGACTGCAGACGCCGCCAAAGTCTCTGTGGCTGAGACTGCTCCGAAATGTTCGGGAAATGCAACTATGCACGTAGAATGGTCAACAAAATAGAATCCTTTCTTCTCAGTCCTCCTCCCCTGGGAAGGAGGCATCTTGATCTATGTAGAGTGGGGGAGAACAGGTTGTCAAGTGAGGGATGAAAGTTCCTTGTTTAACTGTGTTTCAGTTTTTATTTCTAAGGATAGAGATGGCTTCAGAGTCTGGGCAGGGAGGGCCCGGCAACAGTCCAGGAGCAGCAGAGCAGGTGAGACCCCGCCTGGCTGTGGCTGCAGAGGCTCAAGCTACACCCACAGCTGCCTACCTCACAAGGAAGGTTTTCCTTCATCCCAGTGAAGATCACTGTCATTCAAAGCCCTGAAGATGCCTTTGTGTCAAGTCATTTGCAAACAGCATGACTTCGGTGAGAGTGTGGGGTGTAGGGTTAAGGACCTTGACTTAGGATGTCGATGGTTCAGGGTTTAGATTTTGGTCCTACCCAATGCCAGGTCACGGTCTTTGAGTCTTGTTTCCTCCAGTACAACCATCTTGACAGCAAATGATACAACTGCTGACCCACGCATGCACCATGCAGCATGTACCACGTGTCCCGGATTGGGGCAAATTTGGGGAGCATGAGGTCATGCTTTCTGGGCAAATGTGCCAATCCTGGATGTATTACTATTCTGCAGGTAGATATTAAAATATGGGTTGGGTGTGAACAGATGAAAGTGGGGAGACCTGGGGCAGAGGAGACCATGCCCCAAGGTCTGGCATTTAGATACCTAGAATAAAAACGATCTTTTCTGATATTCAAGGTGAAGAATGGAAGTAACAGGAGGAAGGGAGAAGGCTGAGCCATCTCAGCCGAGAAAGGTGGGCTGAGTGCCTGGGAGGAACCAGGGCTTGGGCTGTGTCATCTCTCCACTCCCTGTTCCTGGCAAGTGTCCCATCCATGTTGGAGACCAGGTGAAGGGAGGAAGGCCTCACTCAGGCCCTGCAGGAGATGATGGGGTGAAGCAAGACTGACTTAACTAGCACAGGTGAAGGAGGAGAGGTCAAAGAAGCAGGGAGTGTGGGAGGGAAAACAAAACTTGGCAAGGTCTAGGTTTGGACACGGAGCCATAGCCGTGTGGTGGAGAAACCTGAATCAAAACCACAGTGACCTTCACTCAAAGATGGATTTATTAAACTCTTCCTGAGCCCCAGAAACCATGGGAAGAGCTTCTACGTACTTCGCCTGGTGCTAAAAAGTAGGTTCTGTTCTTAGACTGTATTTTTAAAAATTATCGACCCAGTCTTCAAAACTAATTACAGTATTTTTCCTTACCTATATAAGTGTAAACAATCAATCACACCATGCCTTAGTTTCTCCTTCTGTAAATCTGGAGTAGAGTATTGGGGGAAAACATGCTCCTTTGAAAGCAGAAGTTCAGGGAATTAGGTCAAGATCTATAACCTGCTGTGTCTCTCAGTCATTGATTGCCACAAATCACCCTCAAACTCTGTGGCTTGAAATGATACTGACTATTGTTCTCTGTTCCGTGGGGCAGCTGGGTGGCTCTTCAGGTCTCAGCTGGGCTCACTCAAGCACAGACCGTCAGCTGCAGATTGGGGTCGGCCAGCTGTCGGCTGGTTTAGGATGGCCTCGGCCAGGACAACGGGGGCATCCTGGCTCTGGCCCATGCATCTTATGCCCTGGCAGCCTGGCCTGTTCTCAGGGCAATTGCAGAGGAGGAAGAGAAGATGCAGAAGTGGGCAAGAATGTCTGAAAAATCCGGGCTTGTTTCTAATTTTCTAACATCCCCTGGTTCAAAATAAGGCACAATGAGCAAGTCCTAAGGCCCAAGAGCAGGGCAGAAGACCCCACCCATGTGAGAGGATACCGCAATGCTACGCAGCACAGGGCATGGATTCTTGAGGGGGGAAGAACTGGGTCTGTTGTCACAGTCAATCTACCACAGTCACATTGAGCAAGGCTCTTTCCCAGTGTGTCCTCCCATCTCCTATACCCTGAAGACAGCACGACAGGCTCTAGCTTTCCACTTCTGAAAATGCATCATGTGGAAAGGGCTAGATGCATACAAGGCATTGCTTTTACTATTATTATTATTATAGTTACAATAAACAGTTTATTTTTCTGTTTATTTTCTTAGTTCTTCTATGTTTGGCTTGGAAGATAGCATTCGAATTGAAATCATGCTTGCCCAGATCTTATCAGTAGCAAGAAAAGTAAGATATAAACGGGATGGAATGATAAAGCCAGGGCTTGGGGCATGACTGTGTTATGTCATATGTGTGGCTTGTTGGAGGCTTGCATTTGAGCCCCCTGTGTGTGTATGTGTGTGTGTGTGTGTCATATGCCACATATTACTGATGCCTTTTATCTCTCCCTTTGTGCGAGTGGTTATAATTCAATGGCCATTGCAATGCAGCTGTCAGCACCATCATTTGATGAACAAAGCCATATTTTGCAGCTATGGCATGATGTAACCAGAACACTATATTTGCTTATGTACAAACCCACACCCTACTTTTGACCATAGCAACTAGACACTATTTACAAAATTAAAAACAAATTGCACGAGTAACCACAGTGAGTTGCACCGAATAAATCCATGGCTGGTGCCAGAAATGTGTTATAATTGACTAATAATGAATAAAGCAGCTCTCAACTAAAACTCTGAGCAGTTTGCAGAGTTTGGAGTTTCTGTCTCACAAGAATCCATTTGCTTCAACAGAGTTTGGAAGCTCTTGGAGAGCCTGCCTGTCATGAGTTTCCACCCAGGGGTGAGAGTTCAGCCTTGGATGGTCAGAGCCTCTTACAGGGATGCTGCATTTATGGAATCAGAAATGGTTCGGACTCCAACAGCAGGCAGACGTGAGTCAGATCTCAGCACTTCACTAGTTCTATCATTTGGGGGCATTTTCAGCTTCGGGTGTCAAAGGGGGATAAAGAATTGTGCCCAATGTTGAACATCAGGTGACTCATGAGATCATGCTCAATTCTAGTGTGTTTTAGACAAATGTTTCACTTATCCACTCAACACATATTTCCTGAGCACTATATGCCAGACACTACCACACATTTTTCCCAACCCCTTTTGCTTCATCTACACCCGACTATAGTGGCTGGCAAGCCTGATAATCAGTTTTCCAGCCTCTCTTGCAGCTAGGAACAGCTGGTCACCCAATTTTAGATAATAAGACATAAATGCAAGTCTACTGAATGGCTTCTGGGAAAGAGAATGTTTCCCTCATAAAAGGAGAGAGGCTCATGAAGACAGCTCTTTTTTTACCACTATGGTAAAAAAGCTCTTTTTTACCACTCTGATTTGTACCTTTGGCTGCACCCATGAGAAGATGTACTTAGAGCTGTGGCAGCCACCTTGGAGCCATGAGGCAACAAGGCAGGGCATGAAAAGCAATCATGCTAAACATGGTGGAGATGAGTGATGGAATTTAGTGGGTTCCTGGTGATCTCACTGAGCCGACAGACCTATCTTGAAACAGCCTACCTTCAAATTTTCTGATGAATAAGGAGTAAATTTTATTTGGCTTGAACCACTGTTTGCTACCTGCAGAAGCGCATTACTAACCAACGTAATCTCCAGTGTTGTAGAAGGTGTGCAAGCCTCATGGTGGTAAGCAAAGCATTCACATTCTCTGGCCTCATGAGAGCTCCAGGCCTGCAAGAGAGGCTGATGCTGTGGAGAGCAGGAGGATATTTGTGGTAAATAGGCAGGAGTGTCTCCAAGCAGGATCTCGGGGTCTACGGCAATTATTTTGTACTTT
>RJWJ010040501.1:0-13949 GCA_004363605.1 Indri indri
TGCTCTGGTAAGAGAAGTGGGGAGCCCTGGCTTGGCCTGAGCCTCTGTCAGCTGGTGAAGCCCCTCCTGTTGGCCACAGGCTGGCAGCCTCACCCCCTACATGAGTCTGTGCCATGGTGTGTGGGGAGAGCCCCAGGGTGGGCACTTTCCTGGTCATGCTGGATGCTGAACCGGCTCTCCAGGCAGCCACGGTAGAGGCTCAGTCATTCCTGGATTGGAGGCTTTTCTGTGCGTGCTGCTCTCAGGACCTGCCCCTCCCTAGCCAGGTGGAAGCAGCTGGCTGGTTCAAGGTCAGTGAAAGCCGTCGTGCTCAGATTTCTCCTCTTTGGCCCAATGTGACAAGTGCATGGAGCTTCCAGGTCCCCAGTTCTCTCTACTGAGGTCCGCTGTGGCCCATGCCCTCATCTAGGTCACCATTCTAACATGTCTAACTCAGCTTCCCAAGCGGAAAAGCAATGACTACGACATGGGAAAGCTGCGGGGGGTGGGGGGGTGACTGATGTGCAGACAGTTGAGGGAAAGATACGGGCAGAGACATACAACAGAGTGTCTAAGACTCTGCAGAGCAGCTGGGACAAGCAGCTGTGTATACAGGAGAGTTAAGAAGGTCACATGCAGGCCCAGGCATGCTCAGAAAAGACCCGAGAAGACGTGCTTTCATGTCGGACTAACCCCAAAGCTCAGGGCCGGTCTGCAAAGACTGAGAGGGTAGCTGTTTTTTCAAATGCCCAATTTTCAACGAAAATTACAAAGATACAAAGAAACTAGAAAACATGGCCCATTTGAAGGAAGAAAATATAATGGCAGAAACTGTCTCTAAAGAAGTACAGACACTGGGGTTACTAAAGGAAATCAGGAAAATGATTGCACACAATGAGGATATCAACAGAGATAGGAATTATAAAAAGTAACTGAACAGAAATTCTGAAGCCTAAAAATATAAGAAATGAATTGAAAACTTCACTAGAAGGGTTCAACTTCAGATTTGAATAGACAGAAGAATTAGCAAACTTGAAAACAGGACATCTGAAATGAGAAAGTAAACAGAGCCTGATGGACTTTATACATATTATGAGTCCTGAGAGGGAGAAAAGGACAGATTATTTGAAGAAATAATGGCCGAAAACTGCCATAATTTGAAGAAAGACATGAATCTACAAACTCCAAGTAGGCTAAACCCAAAGAGCAATACTGAGACACATTATAACCAAATAGTCAAAACACAGGGAGCATCTTGAAAGCAGCAAGAGAAAAGTGACTCATCACACACAAGAGATAGTAAGATCACACAATGATTTCTCAGCAGAAACCTTAAAGGCCATGAAATAATAAAGTGCTAAAAGAAAAAAAAAACACCTGTCAACTGAAAATCCTGTATCTGGCAAACTGTCCTTCAAAAAAGAGGGTGGGCTAAGCACGGTAGCTCATGTCTGTAATTCCAGCGCTTTGGGAGGCTGAGGCAGGAGGATTGCTTGAGGAAGGGAGTTTAAGACCATCCTGGGCAATGCAGTGAGACTTCATCTCTACAAAAACAAATAAAAATGAGGGGGAAATTAAGACATTCTTAGATAAATATAAGCTGAAGGAGTTCATTACCATTAGACCTGGCCTACAAGAAATGCCAAAGGGAGAACTTTAGCTTGAAATGAAAGGAAGCCAAACAGTGACTTGAAGTCATATGAAGATCTCTGGTCAAGGCTAATACATGGGAAAATATAAAAAGCATTATTATAATTTTGATTTGTAACTCTAATTTTAATTTTCTACAGAATTTAGAAGAAAAACAAAAATATATGACATCAATAACAAAGTGGACTGGGGTGATAGAGCTGCATAGGAGTTTGTTTTAAATTGATTCCAACGTAACATTAATTGCATATACAAATTGTTATAACTTTAAGATGCCATATATGTAATCTCTATGGTGTACACAAAGAAAGTATCTATAGAATATTCACAAAGGAAAACAAAGGGAATCAAAATGTGTCATTACAAAATATCAAATAAGCACAAAGGCAGGCAATAATGGAGGAAATGAGAGACAAAAAAAACTGCAAGACATATGGAAAACAACAAAAGGCAAAAAAGTAAGTCCTCTCTCTTGTTAGTAATTATCTTAAATGTCAATGGATTAAACTCACTAATTAAAAGGCACAGACTGGCAGAATGGATAAAAAGCATGTGATCCAACTACGTTCTGTCTATAAGAGACTCACGTTAGATCTCAGGACACATGTAAGTTGAAAGTGAAAGGATGGAAAAAGAAGTACCATGAACAATTGTATGCCTACATAATGGACAAATTCCTGGAAACATACAATCTACTAGGACTGAATCATGAATGGAGAATCTGAATAGCGCTATGATTAATAAAGAGACTGAATCAGTAATCAAAAACCTCCAACAAAGAAAAGTGCAGGACTACATAGGTGGCTTCACTGGTGAAGTTTACCAAACATTTAGAGAGGAATTAATGCCAATCACTCTGATATTCTTTCAAAAAATCGAGGAGGAGAGAACACTTCCTATGATGTCAGCATTATCCTAAAAGATAAAGACACCACAAGAAACTATAGACCAATATTCCTTCTGAATACTGATGCAAAAATCTTCAACAAAATGATAGCAAACCAAATTCAGCAGCATATTAAAGGATTAACGACCACGTGGAATTTATTCCTGGAATCCAAGAATGGTTCTGCATATGAAAATCAATGTAATATATCACATTAAAAGAATGAAGGAAAACAACACATGATCTAAAATGCTATATTTTACATTACGTAAGTTCTACCACAAGGAAAGAAAAAAAAGAAAATAAATTGCTTCTCAAAGTGACTTGTAGCATTTTTATACATCTTTCACCGATGTATTAATTCTAGTTGCTCTAAACCTTCACCAACATTTGGTGTTGTCAGTCTTTGCAATTTTTAGCCATTCTGCTGGGTGCGTAAAGATATTTCATTTTGGTTTTAATTTGAATTTCCCCAATGAGTAATGATCAGCATTTTTTCATGTGCTTATTGGCTTTTCATGATAGCTTTTTTGGTGAAGTATCTGTGAAAATATTTGACCATTTTTAAGTGGGTGGTTTATCTTTTTATAATTGAGATGTTCTTTATATACTCTGGAGATACAGTCCTTTGTCAGACATGACTTATATATATTTTCCTCCAGTATAGCTTGCTTATTACTCATTTTCCTAACTGTATTAGAATGAGTACTTTTTGAATTCTGAGGAAGTCTAATTTATCAAATTTTCTTTTTATGGGTGTTGCTTTCTGTATTTAAGAAATCTTTGTCTACTTCCAAGTAACTGTGAAGATATTCTGCTATGTTTTTCTCTAAACATTTGATAGTTTTAGCTATTGTGTTTAGGTCTATGATCCATTGTGAATTGGTATTTCCCTATGGTATGAGATACAAGGAGCTGAAGTTCATTGTTTTTTTTTTTGGCAGAGGGATATTCAATTTTCCAACATCACTTGCTGAAAAAATTTTATATTCCCCATTGACTGTGGATATGTGGTCTGTTTCTTGGATTTCTATTCTGTTCCATAGATGTACTTATTGTCCTGATTATTGTAAGTTTTGAAGCCAAACAGGCTGCCTTTCAATTTTTTGTTTTTCTAGTTTGCTTTGCTTACTTAAGGTCCTTCACATTTTCCTATACAATTTAGAATCAGTTTGTCAATTTCTGCAAAAAAAAAAAAAAGCCTGCTGGGATTTTGATTGAGATTGCATTGAATTGATATATTAATCTGTAGAGAACTCAATGTTAACATTTGAGTTTTCCAATATGTGAGCATGGTATGCCTCCCCATTTATTCAGGTGTTCTTTAATTTCTCAACAATGTTTTGTGGTTTTAAGTAATTTTTATCTTTTATTACTATTATAAATAGGATTTTGTTTTTAGTTTCATTTTCTGATTGTTGCTGGTATATAAAATACAACTGACTTTTGTATATTGAGCTTGTGTCCTATGACTTTCCTAAATAAAATCCATTTATTAAAGCTAGTAATTGTTTTATACATTCCTTAGAATTTTCTGTATAAAATCATGTCATCTGCAAATAGAAACACACGTCTTACTTTCTGTTCGTCGTATCTCTTTTTCTCCCTTGCCTGTTGCAGTGATGAGGACTGCCAATACAGTGTGGAACACGAGTGGTAAGAATGGGCACTCTCACGTTTCCAGTCTTACGGAGAATGTATGCAATATCTCACCATCAAATACAATGTTAGCTGTATGTTTTTGTAGATGCCCACCTTTTAAGTTCCTTTCTACTCCTAATTTGCCAAGAGTTTTTATGATGAATGGATGATGAATTTTGTCAAATGCTTTTTCTGCACTTACAGAAATAATCTTATGGTTTTTCTCTTTTATTCAATTAGTAAATGGTGAATTATAATTGATTTTTTTTTTCAATTATTAAACCCAACTCTACATTCCTGGGAAAAACACTACTTGGTGGTGATGTATTATCTTTTTTATATATTGTTTAATTAATTATCTCTGTATCTGTGTTTATGAGGATAATGGATTCTATTGTCTTTCTCAGGTTTAAGTAACAAGATAATAAAGTCCTCATCAAATGAGTTGGGGAGTATTCCTTTCTCCTGTATTTTCTGATAAAATTTGTTACACTGACATTATTTCTTCCTTTGATAGAATTCCTCAGTTTTCTTTGTGGGAAAGTTTTTGATGAAGAATTTGTTTAATGTAAGTTTAGTCAGGGTTATTGTTTCATCTTGTCAGTTTTAGTAGTTTTAAGAAATTTGTCCACTTAAGTTGTCAGATTTGTTGCTGTAATGTTCATAATTTTTTATTATCCTTTTAATGTAAGATTTGTGATAATCCCTCTTTCATTCCTAATATTGGTTATTTGTGTTATCTCTTAGTCTCTTGATTAGTCTAGGTATATTTACCAATTTTGTTAATCTTAAAGAATCAACTTTTGGCTTTGTTAATTTTTTTTTTATAGGTAGTGTTCTATTTCATTTTTTGCTTTTATATTATTTCTTTCCCTCTACTTACTTTGGGTTTACTTTGTCTTTTTCTAGTTTCTTAAGGTAAAATCTACATTATTAATTTTAGGCTTTCTTTTTTCCTAATAATAAACTAAAATTATGAATCTCCCTCTAAGCACTGTTTTAGGTTTGACCCATGATTTTGATATATTTTCGTTATCATTTAATTATAATATCCCTTGTTATTTGACCCATGGATTATTTAGAAATTGTTGTTCAATTTCCAAATATTTGGTGTTTTCCTAGATATCTTATTATTATTGATTTCTGATTTAATTGCTTTATGGTCAGAGAACATATTCTGTTTGATTTCAATCCTTCTAAATTTATCGAAACTTTCTGGTAGCCTAGTATATGATCTTCATGAAGATATCATGTGTAAAGACTGTATATTCTGCAGACACAGAGTGTAGTAGCCCATAAATATTAACTAACGTAAGATGGTCGATGGTGTCGTTAGCATTATCTGTGTCTTCACTGATATTTTAACGTGGTTATTCTATCAGTTGCTGAAAGGGGGTGCTAAAATCTCTAACTGTGTCTATCTTTCTCTGATTCTATCAACTTTGCTTCATTTATTTTGAAGCTCTGTTATTAGTGCACATACATTTATGATTATTATGTCTCTATACAGAACTATTTTATAATTATGAAGTATTCTGCTTTATCTCTGGTAATAAATATCCTGTCTTGATGTATATTATGTCAGAAATTAACATGGCCATTCCAGTCTTTCTGTGCTTACAATATGCATATCTTTTCCTGTCGATTTAACTTTGAAAGAAGTATCAAAGTAAGTATCTGTTCTTTATATTTTAAATGTCTTTTGTAGACTGCATGTATTTGGGTATCTTTTTTTAAAATAATCTATCCTGATGAACTCTTTTAATTGGAGTGTTTAGCTCACTACCATTTAATGAAAGTATTGATATGATTAGTTAGAGCTACAATTTTACTATTTGTCCCCCTGGTTTTTGGTTCCTCTGTTTCTTTCTTGCCTTCTTTGTATTAATATATTTTGTAATTCCATTATAATAATTCTATTAGCTTTAAGTTACAATGACTGCTCTAGGCAATACAATATATATATCGTTCACTTGAGTCTACTCAACTAACATTGTATTACTTCATGTGAAATGTAGAAAACTTGGACCCATGTAGGCCCATTTTCTTTCCCTTATCCTTAATGTTAGGGCTGTCATGTATCTTACTGTTCCATATGTTATACATCCTGCATTACAACTTTTGCTTAGTTCTATGTATTTATAGAAATCAGAGAACAAAAAGGTCTTGTAGCTACCCAGGTGTTTACCATTTTTGGTGCTTTTCATTCCCTCTTGAATATCCAAGTTTGCATCTGATACATTTTCTTTCAGCCTTAATTACTTCCTTTAGCATTTCTTGTAGGTTTCCTGGTGATGAATTCTAATAGTTTTTCCTTATCTATGTTCGTCTTAATTTTTAAAGGATATTTTCACTGGATACAGAATTCTGGGTTGACAGTTTTCTCCTAACAGCACTTTAAAGATGTTGTTCTAGTGTGTTCTAGCCTCACTGTTTCTGACTGGAAGTCAGAAGACACAAGAATCATTGTTTTCTTTTAAGTAATGTGTCATTTTTCTCCAGTTGATTTTTCTCTTGGGCTTGCTATCTGCTTGACTGGGACATGCTGACATGAGTTAGGGTTCACTGGACTTCTTGAATCTGTATGTGTACGTCTTCCACCAAACCTGGAAAAACCTCAGCCAAGATATTTTCTAATTTTTTTTCTGCCCTAGGATAATTTTTTTCCTACTCAGAACACAAAGGCAGATGACTCCTTTAAAGTGCTTTTAGGAGAAAGCTGTCACCCCAGGATTCTATAGCCTGCAAAAATGAAGGCAAAATAAACATTCTCCAGATGTGGAAAAAAAATCATCACTAGCAAACATGCAATACAAAAAATACTCAACGACAGAACTTCACCTAGAACCCAATTTCCTAGTTTTAAGTCCACTACCTTTTTTTTTTTCCCTTTTGAGACAGGGTCTCACTCTGTCACCCAGGTTGGAATGCAGCGGGACGATCATAGTTCACTGTAACCTTGACCTCTTTTACTCAACTGATCCTGCCACCTCAGCCTCTGGACTATAGGTGTGCACCACCATGCTCAGCTAATTTTTTTTTATACTTTGGCAGAGACGGGATCTCGCTATATTGCCCAGGCTGGTCTCAAACTCCTGGGCTCAACTGATCCTCCCACCTCAGCCTCCCAAAGTGCTGGGATTACAGGTATGAACCGTCACACCTGGCCCCATTACCTCTTATGGTTTCTCTTTCCCTCCCTCTTGAAACTTAAGAGGCAGCATCTTACCTGAGAAAAATACTCTTCTGAAATGCGTGCAGCCCACTCGATGCAGGACTCTAGGGGTCGGCAGGGATTGGACACATCGGCGCACTTAATCAGCATTCGTTTGATTAGAGTCCGGTTCTCTGGAGTCCTGAGCATAGAGTTTATGGCTTCCTGATTTTTTTCAGTTTCCTAAAATGTAAGTGGAATTCAAAGGAATCAGAAGGGATCCCCTGGTGCCAAGCCCTCTCCTACTGGTGTGGCCCCACTGTAAACACAAAAATTACACCGGCTGGGGTCTACAAGTTAAGGGTCCCACAGAACAGTGCCGAGGACACTTTAAGCACTGTGCTTGGCTTCTCACGGTACACAGGAGAAACAGGGGTCCAGTGAGATTCCAGCAGGACCCAGGAGGGGATGGTGGCCCTGGGAGTGGGTGTATCTGCCCCACCCTTTTCCTTGCCTTTCTCCTCCTCTCACTGAATCTTTCTACCAGTTGCCCTTTTTCTTCCCCTATTTCATTATCTCACTTTCTCCCTTGGTAAGAACTCACAAAGACTGGTTTTATCTTTCTATTTTATAGACACATAAAAATACATTATATGGAAATCTCATCTATATAATGATTTACTGAAAAAGAGTATGAATGGAAAAAATAAAAAATTTCTCTGCCCTCACAACAAACGGGCTCTTGTGGTCCACCAGGGTCCCTGCTACTCACAACCCAATCCTCACCCAGTCCTGTGATGGGTGTGATCTTGGGAATTAGCCTTCAGGGTACCAAATCATGTCAGGTATGATCATGTCCGATATTCCCTTACATTGCCCTGCTTGTTTGTTATTTTAAAGACACTGTCTTACTCTATTGCCCAGGGCGGAGTGTAGTGGCATCAACATAGCTCACTACGACCTTCAACTCCTGGGCTCAACTGATCCATGTAGCTGGGACTACAGATGTGTGCCACCATGCCCAGCTAATTTTTCTATTTTTTGTTTGTTTGTTTTGCAGAGATGGGGTCTCACTATGTTGCTCAGGCTGGTCTGGAACTCCTGGCCTCAAGCCATCCTCCTTTCTCAGCCTCCCAATAGTTTTTTTTTTTTTTTGGTTTTTTTTTTTTTTTTTTGAGACACAGTCTCACTCTCTTGCCTGGGTTGAGTGCCGTGGCGTCAGCCTAGCTCACAGCAACCTCAAACTCCTGGGCTCAAGCAATCTTACTGTCTCAGCCTCCCCAATAGCTGGGACTACAGGCATGTGCCACCATGCCCGGCTAATTTTTTCTACATATATTTTTAGCTGTCCAATTAATTTCTTTCTATTTTTGGTAGATACAGGGTCTCGCTCTTGCTCAGGCTGGTCTCAAACTCCTGAGCTCAGAACGATCCGCCCGCCTCAGCCTCCCAGAGTGCTGGGATTACAGGCGTGAGCCACCACGCCCGGCCCCAATAGTTTTGATGTATAAAAGACTTAATTTTGGTCTGTATTCGTAAGATCTTATGATAAGCATGAAAAGTATTATTTGTTATTACATTTTATAAATGAGGACACCAGGACTCAGGTGAAATGATTTGTCCAAAGCTACGCAGCTGCGTCAGGATAAGAGATTAAGTTCTACCTTCAATCCCGGCTACCTTCCACCCACCGTGCCACGTGTCTGCTTCAGAAGGAGCCCCACTGGATGTGGATTCTCAATCCACGATGTCACTGACCCTCCAGCTGTAGGCCCTCTGAAGGGAATTCAGGTTAGGGAAGAGAATACTGGGGCAGAGTAATGACAAAGCAAGTCTCTCCAATCTGATTCATGCCCATGGACCAACTTTCCACAGAAGTTAGTCACGTGATTTCAATGTGCAATAGTAGTCATCCAAGGCCTGATGGTCCCATCTCAATGGAAACAGATCTGCCATCTAGATGGGTAGGCAGTGTCCTGAGAATGGGCCCTGGAAAGTACCAGAATGACTACTCCTGGCTCCAGTTTCCACTGCTGACCCTTCTTTCTTCAGATCTGTTGGTACTGCCAGCCGGGAAACTATTCTTTCATGTTTCTCTGCCCTTCTCTGACCCACTGGGCGTTGATTTCAGCCTCGCAGAAATAACCCCATGTACTGACGACAGACATGAGAAACGTGACTGTTAGGTGAAACAGAGGACTCAGGTAAGCCTGGGGTCTGCCCAGACTGGTGGAGGAGGTCAAGTCTATGAGGTATGTGGTTTCCTTCTGTGGCACGGGGTCAACCAGGAGAAGTGGCCAGGTGACTATTGGCTCTCTCCAGAATGGCAGGGCAGGAGCCAACGAAAGAGGCTGGTGTGGGCACTTCTGCACTGAAAGTCCTTGGAAAGGGAGTGAGGTCGGGGGTAGGCTGACAAACTGGGAGAACAGGGAAAGGTGAAGGATTAGAGTTCTCAAGAGGTTTCAACATCAGGTTAAACCAGAGCTAAGTGTCAAGGGGTAACATGCTATTATAGCCAAAGGTCCTGGCCAAAGAAATGAGTTGCATAAGTAAAATGCAGTTAGAAGTCAAGGAATTGGGATCCTAGCCTGAGAAGGTAAGTCGTCCCTGTGTGTGGCAAATACTTCACGGTGGTGACAGGAGCTGGGGAGGAAGGTGGCGGAGAAGGCTGGGCCGCTGCCAGGATGTTTGGTGAATTTGTAGTAGGGCAGCTGTGTGGGCCTCAGGAGGGACATTCATGAAAAAATATGTTCTCCAGGCTACTGACCTCACAATAAATCTAGCATAACAGGTACCAGTTATCAAGTGCCAGGCCCGTCGGTCCTGCGCCTTGAGATTTGTTACCCCTGTTCTACGATATGGAAACGGTGGAGTAGAGCTGGCCGGGGGGGTTCAGGTCTGTCTGCTTCCTCAGCGGGGGCCTCCTGCCCGGCAAGAGGTTTAATGTTTTTCTTGCCAGGCGCCCGTTGTGGACTCCATTCCTCAAATGCAGATATAAGGGGCAACAACAATGTCACAAGGTCTTTCCCGACCCCCGCTTTCCTGTGACATGTGGACCAACAGGGGTTAGTTGCTGCGACCATGAAACATGCCCAGTGGAGTGGCTGCTGCGAGACCTCAAGGGCTCCGACTAGTCAGTCCCACAATGTCCAAGAAAGGCGGAGGACGCCAGGGAGAAAAGCGCAGGAATGGTCTACCTGTCCAAAGTTAGCTTACCCACAATTTGACTTTCCCTTTGAGTTTTTGCATCTATTTAGATGTCTTATTTTTTTTCTGCCAAATTTTTACACTGTAATTTTTTAACCAATGAAAACTTAAATTCAATGAGCCCACTGAGGAAGCCCTGCTGTGGCTCGTACCCTGGCTGCGTGTTTCCACGACTCACAGGCACGGGGACCCCAACACAGGCTCTCTCTGCTCTAAGTGTCCCTTACCTCGCTTTCTTCTAGTGCTGCCAAGGGTTTGTTGATGCTGTTGGCAAATTTGTTAACGTGCTCGAAGTGCTTTGTCATTTCTGTGGCTAGGACCATGTCGATAATCCCCTGGCGCAGTGTCCGATAGTCATTCCTGTTTCAGACGACAAATCAGAGGCTGCTGCAGATGACTCATCCAGACAGGTCCTCCTGAAAACAATCTGTTACCCGGGTTAAGTGTGTGGTGCAGCCGTAAGTCTAAAGCCAGTGAAAGTTGCAGGCCACTTTGAAAGAACGTGGAATTACAGGTGAGTGTCTAGTTCGTTAGCAAGGAGAACCTGAACAAAAGCTAACATCAAATGCTACGGGCAAGACTTTACAGCTGTAATGCTTATCTTGTTGTCATTCTGTAGCATGATACATACAGGTCTTAGAATAAAATAAGATAGAACGTAGTGGGGGTGAACAAAGCCAGTTCTCTTAATGAAGATGGAGCTCTGGGTTATAAAGACTGCACCCCACAAAAAGGTACCTAAAGACCCAACAATTTTAGGCCAGGCATGGTGGCTCACGCCTGAAATCCTAGTACTTTGGGAGGCCAAGGCGGGCAGATTATTTGAGCTCAGGAGTTCGAAACCACCCTGAGCAAGAGCGAGATCCCATCTCTACTAAAAAAAAAAATAGAAATAAATTAATAGGACAACTAAAAATATATAGAAAAAATTAGCCGGGTATCGTGGCGCATGCCTGTAGTCCCAGCTACTCGGGAGGCTGAGGCAGGAGGATCGCTTGAGCCCAGGAGTTTGAGGTTGCTGTGAGCTAGGCTGATGCCACGGCACTCTAGCCCAGGCAAAAAGAGTGAGACTGTCTCAAAACAACAACAACAACAAAAAAAAAACCCAACAATTTTAGTGCCCAGAGAACTTCGAGAACAGACCTTCCGATAACTGCGAAAATCACAGGGAACACTTGATACCTTTTCCTCTAGCCCTTGCTTTTGTTTTAGCATTTTTAAAAATTCATATTTTTGAAGAGGCAATTCAAAATTTGAAAGGTATAAAAGACTATGAAAAAAGACTCTATTCAACTCCTTTTCTGCTGTCATCTAATTCCTTTCCCTGGAAAGTTAGCAGGGTCTTGTGTAGTTTTCCACTGATAACTGATGTATGTATAAGCACATATGAATAAAAACAACTTTATACTTCTGAAATCCTAGAACATGGTAGAAGGGAGTTTTGTAAAATTGGGAATCCCCTTTTAAAAAACTTTCTTTATAAAATCCAAATTAATCAGTATTTTCTTCAACTGCTATTCATAAGTTCCTACTCTGTACCAGGCACTGTGCTAGGTGCCGAGGGTACAGTGATAAACAAAAGACATGACGCCTGTGACCCTAAGAATCTAATCAGACATTAAACAAATAATTATTTTATAAATAATGTGATATGTGCTATGAAGGAACCTGGAACTGAATAATTAGAGGGTTTAACTTAGGGTGAGAGATCAAGGATGGCTTCTCCAAGGGAGTGACACGTAAACAGAGACCATAACAAGGAAAGGTTTGCTGGGCAAGGAGGGCGGAGTGGAGTGTTCCAGGCAGAGCTGTGACATGTCTGCGTCTTCTGGGACTCAACCTTGAAAACACATAAACTGGTAAATCTATAAAAGTGGATCAGCGGTTGCCTAGGGCTAGGGAAGCTGAGAGGGAAGGGGAAGGGACCGCTCATGAATCTGAGGTTCCTTGAGAGGGTAATAAAAATGTTCTAGAGCTGACTGTGAATATACTAAAAACCACTGGATGCTTTAAATGGGTGAACCGTATATCATGTGAATTATCTCAATAAAGTTGTTTAAAAAAGAGACCAACCTGCTTCCCAATTATTGTTCTTACCTCTCCATGTTTTTAAAGATATTGCATTTGTCATCTCCAGTGGTCAGCTGGAAGGCCAAGGCCGCGTGGTGGCTCTCCAGCACAGCAATGTCATTGTACAGAACGGCCAGCTCGCTGCCAGCATTGCACAGGAAGGAGCTGGTTCTCCCAGGGTGATCGATGTCGTGAATGGTGGCTGCAATGAGCGCAGCAACCTCGTCCATTGGATCTAAAGTTTCCTGAAAACAAGAGAGCTTTTAAAAACTGGGGTATGACAGGAAGGAAAAGAAGCGTTCTGTATAGTTTTTCTCACCTATTACTTTACGCTAAGAATATTTCAGATTTCTAAAAGCATACTGTGTGAGCAAATCTGGTTTTCCTATCTCCACTCTGAAACAGTTACATCTTTGCATATGTTTATTAGGAAACGTCCGATTCTCAGAGTCTCACACAAGTTAAGGACTTACCAAAATATAGCGTGTCCTCAACAGATAGGAGTCACCTCCTCAGCCAGCCACTTCCTCTAAACCCGTCACATAAAAAAGTCCTTAGTCTGAGATACTTAGACCCACATAAACTAATATTACTAAATAAAAGAGAACTAATTTTTAAAAATATGTATCATATTAATTGGGGACTGGTCTAATTTTCTCCCCGCTTTTGGTGGTGTATCTGTCAGGTTGATGTCAGTTTTGTGAGTGTGATGAACAAGATGGAAAATTTAACTTAGGGTGAGAGATCAAGGATGGCTTCTCCAAGGGAGTGACATGTAAACAGAGACAATAACAAGGAAAATTTCCATCTTTTTCAAGGTCCTGAAAAGGTTTACGCAACATGGAAAGACTCCTTAAAGCGCTAAAGAACTCATCTGTCCATCTGGGTCAGGCACCAGGTTTTGAAGAAATTAAATGATAATTTTAAAATTACTAGAATTATTTCCATGGTGTTGGCCTCTTTTGGTTTTCTACTTCTTACATCAATTTCATTTAAAACATTCTTTTTCTTTAAAAAAAAAATCATAAGCCTTTAAATATTTCATTGCCTTCATTCTATAGGTTTTTTTTTTGTTTTGTTTTGTTTTGTTTTTTTAAGACAGAGTCTCACTGTGTTGCCCGGGCTAGAGTGCCGTGGCATCATCCTAGCTCACAGCAACCTCAAACTCCTGGGCTCAAGTGATCCTCCTGCCTCAGCCTCCCAAGTAGCTGGGAATACAGGCATGCGCCACCATGCCTGGCTAATTTTTTCTATATATTTTTAGTTGTCCAATTAATTTCTTTCTATTTTTAGTAGAGACGGGGTCTCGCTCTTGCTCAGGCTGGTTTCGAACTCCTGAGCTCAAATAATCCACCCGCCTCG
>RJWJ010040502.1:0-13940 GCA_004363605.1 Indri indri
TAGCAGGTTTGGTGTACCTATCGGGCTACCTCTGACTTGCTGTCTTCACCTCTTCTCAACAGTGTGTAGTGAGTTAATTCTCTCAGCTACTCTTGGTGATAGTGGGTAGTACTCATGAGTGTGAATCAGCCACACCATTTCCTTGAGTTGGAAGATACTATGATGAGCTATGTCATTGTTCTCCCTGTCATTGGTTGATGTTTGTGTGATAGAGCCAGCTGCTGAGATGTTCTTTTGTGTGCAAGGTAGACTCTGGTCCCCCAGGTAGAGTACTTGAGTGCCCCAAGCTTTAGGAGGGACCCTGTAGCTCCCGGGGGGTTATTGATCTCCACCACCACTGAGATTGGGGGAGGAGTAAGGAAGTTTGTGGCTAGGTTGTAGGAACCAAAAAGGCTTCCCAAAGCCTTGGCAGGGCTCAGAAGATGCTTTTCTGGACACCAGGGTGAGCCACTGGTAGGAGGGTCAGGACAAGCTCTCCAAACAGGGAGGGCTGTTCATGGGAGCAGGGACTAAAAGCTTGAATACCAAGACCCTGGGCTGGGTTCTTTCCACCGTTATCTAGTACAGTTTTTCTGTGGGGAGGAGAGGCACTCCCCTAAATGGCCGCTCTTGGACCACCGCACACCTTGTAAAATTGAGTCAGCAAATGCTGCAAAGTGTGTGCAAATTGATCTCCCTGTCTGTAGGAGGTGTTTGCTGGAAGGAACAAGCTACGAGGCTGTTTTGGGGTCCTGTGACCAGCTGTAATCCCTCAGGAGAAGCACTCAAATGCCCCAGGTGGTGGGTGGGGCTCTGGAACTTCCAGGTGAGTCCTTATTCTCTGCCACAGCAGAATTGGGTTGGGGAGGATGGCTGGACTGACCTGGGTTCAGTGAACTTGTCCTCGGGCTCCCCAAAAGCTGGCAAGGTAGCCGTTTTGGCAGGGACAAAGGACTGCTCCTAGCTTCTGGCAGAGACTCCAGAGAGGGGCTGAAGTGGCCCCACCCAACCATAAAGTCTCCTTGCACAGCCAGGTCCATATGAGATTCGTAAACTTGTAGTCTGCAGTGGGCCTTGCTCCTCTGCCCCCTCCTCTGCTCCACAGTCTACCCACGGTGTCTGCCAGGAGTCAGGAGCCCAAGCTAGCTGAGACCCCCATCAACTATGCTGTGGGCCAGGAGACTCCCCGCTCAAGATCCCAGCCTGAGCTGAGAATGCAGCCCTCCCACAGGAAAAAGGATTCCTTGTGAGCACACTGCAGCTAGAACTCACACTTCGCTCTACTCCCAGATCTGCCCATGTGGGCTCCTTTACCTCTCAAGACCAAGAAAATCAATCCCTTACCATTCCAGGGAGAAGGATGCTCATCCTGAATTGCCCACAGAGTGCCCAAGCAGGATCAATGTTCCTCCACCTCAGAGTGTGCCCTGCTCTGACGGAGCCACTAGGCAAGCAGCACCAGGTAGGGCCAGCATGCAGGGAGCTCACAGTCTGAGCACCCCTCTGTTCACTGCAGGACCCCAAGAGGAAAGGCCTTAGCTCCACTATCTGTGTAAGCCTCGATGTGGTGGCTCAATTGTCTCTCTCTTGACAGCCGTGGGTGGAGGGAGGCCAACAGAAAGAAAAATCATCTGTATAGAGGAAAGTCCACACTCTGCTCACCACCAACACTCTCTTTGGGAGGCAGTCTGCCCAGAATATCTAGGTTCTGGAGTCTTGCAGATCACCTGGGACCCAATGGACCCCTGTAGGTCCTGTATTCTGGGCTGGAGTTGGAAAATATCTGGGTGGGAACAAGCAGAATGAAATCTGAGGAGTTGAAGCCCCCTGGAAAGGACAAAGGCGCACAATGAGTTGAGAGGCAATATGGCACCTGCCAACCTAGCTCAGGTCTGTCAGGGAGGAAAGTGCCTCAGGGGGGCTGGGAGCCTGCTACCCTGTCCACAAGAAGTTCCCAGCTCACTGATGGCAGCAGCATCTAGGCTACTGTGGGAAAGTCTCTCAGAGAAAGTCTCTCCAGCATCTCGGGAACTCACTGTCAGAGATCTGAGGGAGGGAGAAACAAACTGCTCCACCTACCCTGCTCACTGGACTCCAAGCCTCTTGGAGGTTGTGCCTTGTCAATATCTTGCTCTTTCTTGTTCTGCACCCCAACTGCTTCCCGCAGACTCTCCCATAGGCTCTGGCACCCTTCCTTCAGACCCACATCCAATCTATGTTTGCCTGTCTGTTCGTGTTTTCTCTTTCATCTAAACTTCTCCTTCTTACTGAGATGCTCTGGCACCCACTGTCTCCAGTCAGCCATGTGAAATGCTTAATTCGTGCTCATACTAGGAAAATTTGCACCCATGCAACAATGAGATTTATATAATAATGATAAAGGATTGTTGACATATATTATACTGTTTTCCACTTAAGTTTTGTTCTTGGAGAATAATAGTTTGTTTCATTTTATTTTTCAAATTTCTGTGCATTTTAACACTATAGGTTATCATAAGAGGGATATATGATTTCAATGCAAATGTCAAATTGTATTTTATGTATGCTGAAATAAGCTTATTTCCATAGTGAAAATGCATCATCTGCAACTATGAAACATTTTTCTTGAGGGGTTTCATTTTCTGTTTGGGATTTAATGACCTTTGTTATTTGGCCCTTTGAAATTTATGCAATATTGTGAAGGTTATGTGGGATTATAGATTTTTGTCTACTTTAATTTCCTAGGGGATGAAAACAGAGAATAGAAGCCCAAAAGTCAGTTTTAACTTATTCTACAGAGGGAATAAAAATAGATGATGTGTAGGCAAAGGCGCCATGAGTATATATAGCAAGAATGGGGAAGTAGTGCCTGAAAGGACATGATGAGCCACAATGCATCTGTGTTGGTAAGGGCCATTGATTTGACAAATATGCTAGACATGAATTAGTGTATATATAAAAATCCAAATTCATTTATTCACCAATTACTTATTGAACTTTTACTATGTGTCAGTCACAATTACAGGTGTTATAGAAACAATGGAAAAAAACTTGATAGGAAATAGGGTCAGACGTGTAACAGGGAGTGGATGAAAGATTTGCCCAATCAGGATTTCTAGACAATTGTAAGGACTGGTTTTATGCTGGGTGAAGTAAGTAGATACTTCAGGGTTATAAGCAGAAGATAAACATTTAAGTTTTAGGGGGAAAAATTGTGGCAACTTCACTGAAAATAAACTGTAGAGAGAACAAGAGTGAAAAAAAGAACAGTTAGAAAATTATAGTAATAATATCAGGAAATTATAAAAGTGATCCAGCTAAGAAATTATGGTTGCTTGCACCACATGGTATCAGTGGAATTAAAGAGAAAAACTGATAGTTTACTGGCATATTTGATTAGAGTTGTAAGAGACAGAGAGGAGTCGAAGATGACTCCAAGTGTTTTGGCTTGAGCAACTGAAAGTATGAGGTTATCAATATCTTAGATGGATAAGAATGTTAGTGGACTTAGATGATAAAGATTGGGAATTTATTATACCTTTGGTTGTGTTAATTTAGAAAATATCTTGAACATTCACAAAAAGCATTCAATGGATATGAGTCTGAAGTTTACAGGGTAGGTCTAGGCTGGAAATATACATTTGGAAGTAACCTACACTTATAGATAGTTTTAAAAATCATTGATGTTGATGAAATCACTTAGGGAGTGAGTGTAACAGAGAAAGTAAGATGTTCATGAACTTCAGACAGAAGAGGAACCAAAATGTGGGTGGTGTGCTAGAAAATAGTGGAGAAAATCACTCTAGCAGAAAGAGGCAATCAATTCTGTAATCAGGAAATAGGACAAAGAAGACATCAATGACCTTGTTTTTTTTTTAATTTCTCAAAGTTTCTGACAAATTATTTTTTCAGTCCTTGTTAATATTTTTAGGTAATTTTATTTTTTCTTTGTCTTTATGATCCGTTTAATAAGAGAAGAGAGTTTGGCCACTGTTAAGAAAGTTATATAACTTTAAATCATCTATGTTATCAGCTCTCTTTCAATAATTCTAATTTTTGAAACATGAAGGAATAGACCATGACAACTATGTAGGATGAAACGAATAGCACCGTAGAAAAATTTAATATTACAATCATTTATTAGTGTTTTTATTTTCTGAGAATATAAACATCTATAATATTGTGCTTTTATATTTACCCATGTCTGATGCTTAAATTAGCCTTCCATTATTTAGAAAATATTCATCTTCATATATTATTTGTGTATTTACTCATGATACAATGCTAAAAGAATGTTAGAATAACTCCTCTCAGTATTCTTTGTTGTTTGTTTTTAATTGAAAGTGGTCAAAATAAACAGTATTATTTTAAAATTTTAGTATTTTTGTGATTTCCATAGTTATGATAGGATTTTCCTACAAACTCAATGATACTATTGGGTAACCAAGGATTAATATACCTTACATATGGCTAGACTCTGGAGATATAGAAATAAATAAGATACTCTACATATACACATAGGTTTCAGAAAATCAACACAATGGTCCAACTGCAATTGTAGGAAAAATAATAACAAAACGGATTTTATAACAAAATAATATGTATTTCAGGATTTAAATATTTAGGGAAAAACAATACTAAAAGATAAGCGAAGTGTTCAAATACTTGTGCCCATATTTAATATCTTCATGAATGCTAGGGCCTCAAATAAAGGCTGGTATAGATAGGTCGTTTATTGCCTTAAATTTCCTTATTGATGTGAAAATGTTTGATTTGATTTTTCTTAAACAATGAACTTTTATTTAATATCTAAATTACATTAAAATATATGGTATATTATATTATTACACAGGATAGTATATATAATATAGCAAAAATTATATTTATATTAATTATATAAATTTAAAATTTATTTAATATAACTTTTCTTAATTTATTTCTTACTAGTAGGACTAGAATATTTGGTGGTAAAATATGCTCCTCAAATACTTTATTTTTAAAATAAAGTTCAGTTCTATGCTCAGGTAATCATGAACTACATCGATTTCACGTTCAAAGTTTATGTAAGAAAAATAATAATTTTTTATTTTAATACTTTTAGACTGTCCAGCTTTTTCAAGTAAATCTACCTTTTCATGGCAAACCCAGTGACCGCAAAGAATAATGAAGATGAGAATTCCTCAGTAAATCAATCCCAGGAGATTCCAAGGAACTTATCCCACCAGCAGGGCAGGAAAGTTTAATAATACTTACTTGCCCAGAATGATCTGATAATTGCTATGGACAAGCGATTTGCATGTTTTCCCTATTCATTCCTTTTCTGAAATGCCTTTTAGGCAGAAATATATTGATTTTGCTTTACTATTTTACATTTGAGTTTAAAAGCAAACATCGTTCTTTCAGTTTATGGATCACTGAATTTGGAGGAGAAAATGCATGATGATGAATATTGAGTCGGTCTCATTAATTGGATAAGACTTAACATTTTGTCCTCTAGAGCTGTGGTCCCCAACACCCAGGCTGCGGACCAGTACCAGTCTGTGGCCTGTTAGGAACCAGGCCGCACAGCAGGAGGTGAACGGCTGGTGAGCTAGGGAAGCTTCCTCTGTATTTACAACCGCTCCCCATCACTCGCCACCCCACCACTTCCATCCGTGGAAAGATTGTCTTCTATGAAACCGGTCCCTATTGCCAAAAAGGTTGGGGGTGGCCGCTGGAGAGGGGAATGATATTGCTACATGGGAAAAAAAGTATGTATACATATTTGGTTGGCCAGAGAGGGGGATGCTGACAGAAATGCTTGTTTTTCCCCAGTATTAATTCTTTCCTCTTTCTGTGATAATGAAAGCCGTGTGGTTTAGTTTACATGGCAATCTAGTTAAAAATCACTTCTCCCAGCCCCCTTTTTTTAACTTAGGCATGGTCACATGACTAAAGTTGTGTTCACTGAAATGAGACTTGAAGTGATATAAGCACTTCCTGAGTCCCTGAAGAGAAAAAATGTCTTCCCTTCTACCTTTCCTCTCCCCTCCCTGCTGAGTGAAAGACAGGCTGAGGTTGTGGATTAAGTTCAACTGCCATGGCAGAGCAGTAAGAGGAGGTGGTATCTTTGACAGCGCAAAGCTGTCGCAACAGTCCTGCAATGACTATACTCAATCTGTTACATGGAAGAAATCTCAACTCTCTTATTTAAACCACCAGAATTTTTTTATCTTTTTTTGTAGTAACTAATTTCTTATATCCAAATTGATACAACCTAGTTCATAAGATTTTTTTGAATATTAAAAGGAATAATCCATATAAGTGTCTAAGCACAAAATCTAACACAAAATACATTCTTAATAAAATTAAATATCATTTTATATTTATTTATAAGCCAGAGATAAGTAAAACACACACTGTTTTAAGAAATTTCATATTTAATGGGATATAAATAATAAATATAATATTCTGTTATCATTTGGGTTGCAGTGTAGAATTTTTAATGATTAGAGTTTACACATAATATATTTTAATTTTTCCAATCATGCTCACATGTTTCCATTGAAGGCACTCAGTTATTCCATTAGTTACTGTGTATCCAACATCCCCCCAAACAAAGAAAAAGTATTTATTAAATATTATCAGCAAAAAGGTAGAGGTAAAGATTTCACCAATCTTTTAATCCCTTGCCCTTCATTTAAATGTAGGATGTTTTCATAGTCTGGGCATTTTTCTTTTTGACTAATTTTTTCTTAATGTGGGAAATCACGAGGTCATATTAGGTCTGCACATCACTGGAATGAACAGCATGCACAGGCCAGCCACACTGCACTTTTTCACTCTCCCATTCTATCCTTATGCCCATAATATGCAGATGTACAGATGAGCACACACGTACATCCACACCCACACACATCCACACATCCACACACATGTATGCTCAGTTCATAAGAAGGAAGATAACTCTTACATAATACTAACATAATACATTGCTACTAACTAAGGTCCATAGTTTACACTGGAGTTCATTCTTTGCTCTGTACAGTTCTATGGGTTTTTACAAATGCATGATGTCATGTACGTACCATTACAGTATCACAGAATAGATCTCTTTCCTCAAAATGAACCTATTTATCCCTCCCCTTCCAACTCCCTATGAGTTCCGGCAACCAATAATATTTTAAATATCTGTATAGTTTTTTTCTTTTCTAGAATGCCATATAGTTGGAATTACACAAAATATAGCATTTTTGTATTCGTTTCTTTTACTTAGCAATATCCATTTAAGGTCCTGCCATGTCTTTTCATGGCTTAATAGCTCTTTTTTAAAAAATCACTGAATAATATTTCATTGTATGGAGTATCATAGTTTGTTTATCTATTCACCTATTAAAGAACATTGTGTTTTCTTCCAAAAATGTTACTTTTGAGAACCAAACATAGAGTAAGTTATTCCCCCATTGAACTTGAAGTAAAATGCAAGTTGCATACCTGATTTTACAAGGCCATACAGAATTTGCTGTCTGCAAATGTCTTCAACCTCGTATCACGCTACTCTCCTTATGTTGCTCATTGTTCACTGATACCAGCAGAGCCACAGCAGTCCCATTACTGCCTCAGAATATTTGACCATTTCGTTACCTCTCCCAGGAATCTGGCTCCCCCACTATTTCTTCATGAGTGATTCCTTGTCATTCTTTGGGCTTCAGCATAGATATTACCTCCCCTCAGAGACCTTCTCAGTCAGACCTGTTATCCTCTCCTTATCTATTGCAGGACTTTCTGCTTTCCTGACACAGCAATTATTTCCTATTGTATTTATCCATTTTTCCTATTTATTTATTATGCATTTATTTATGTATTCATTATGTGTTTATTTTTATTTTTCCTGAATAGACAGTAATTTCTAAGAGGGCAGGAAATTTATCTATCAGGTTAAATACTGTATATCAAACACTTAGTATGGAAGCTCAAAAGTATTTGTTGATTCAATAAGCATTTTTTTAAAGATTTCATAGGGTACTATACACACCACACACACACACACACACACACACACACACACACATACACACACACACACACACTCAAGTATTTAACTCGTATTATCTTATTTCCTCTTAGGACTTGGTGTCTGTATCAGCTCATCACTAACAGCTCAACATTCCTAAAGAATCAGAATTTTGCTTGTGGAAATAAGAATATTGCTCTAGCTTTTTATGCTGAACAATGCAAATAAGGGGGAGGGGAGTTTTATTTCTTTGTTTTTTGTTTTTATTGCATAGGTAATATATTCAGTTGACTCAAACATAAGCATAGAGAATAAGCAATCATTTCATCATATCTTTTTCCTTAAGGAAAACTTACACAATGTTCTTTAACTTCATTTTTTTTTCAAAATAGCAGTGTATCTTAGAAGGTTCTTCATATCAGTGTTCTAAATTTTAAATTAAAATGTATTCATCTGAACCACAAATATGGTTAATATGATTTTTTCTTCTCTAGAAGAAAAAAAATAAGAACAATATTTTCCAGGAAATTTTAATTTGTACAGGCTAATGCTTGCTTACCCTCTCTTCACCCCACTTAATGCTACATAATTGTAAATGAAATTAAAGTATACACTATAACAAATATGTTTACAGAAGCATTACTTATTCTTTGGTACCACATAGAAGTAAGAAAGCAATTTACCAGGGATACTAAGCAGGGCTTCATAGAGAAGGAGATATTTGAAACAGGATTGACATATGAAAAGAATATAATTGGATTATGGAAAATGGGATGTGGGGATTTACATAAATCCTTAACCATTGTTAATAAAATAAAACATATTATTCAGGATTGGCAATGGAAAAAAAAATCTCTATTCAGGCAGCAGTAACAGTACCATAAAATGTTGGCTTGTGTTATTTATGATTCAATTTTCTTTTGAGGATCATTCACGTATTAGAGCAGTTCACTGTCTTTACTGACTTCTAAAAAACAAAAATCTTAGCCCTAATTGCGCTTACTTTATAGTGGAGGAAGAAGTATAAACAAATGTATAGCAGATTCAGAATTAAAAGAGGTATGAAGAAAAACTGTATCAGAAAGAGAGAAAAGAACTGTGTTTTTGAGAGGTGAAATTTTAAGTAGGATGTCAAAGAAGTCCTAAATTGGGCATCATTTGGGCATGGTGTCTCAAACTTTCAATCCTAGCACTTTGGGAGACCAAAGTGGGAGGATCGCTTGAGCCCAGGAGTTTGAGGTTCTGTGAGCTATGATCTTGCCACTGCACTGCAGCCTGGGCAACAGAATGAGACCCTGTCTCAAAAAAAGAAAAAAAGTCCTTTAGAAGTCAGTAAAGGTGACATTTTAGTAAAATATGAAGGAGGTGAGAGATAAAGTAGCAGTAGCATCTGTTGGTTTGTGCATGGGATTCACTGTTGCAACTTCAGGATGTAAAATAATGCCCAACACATAATGAACGCTCAGTAAATATTTGTTGGATATATGCATGAATAATTTAATTTGTACAGTAACAATAAGGGGAGTGCACCAGGATTATCAAGAAAAGTGGGGAAATTGTGTGAGTTGAATTTGTGAAAGGAAATTTATTTCTTCTAAGAAAAAAAAGAAAACTAATCCTATAGGCAATGAAGAATTCATGAATACTTTGATGTTATATTTTTAAACTTACTAATAATGTCATTAAATCATATTTGTTGGGAAATTAATATAGACAAAGTGGTAGAATAAAGAGAGACAATTTTCAGACAGCCAGTTAGGAAGCTGATAGCAGGCTCATAGATACCTCATACTGGCAGCAGAGTTGACACAGAGAAGTTATGACAGTTCAAACATGATTTTTTATGAAGTACTGATAAGATTTACTCACAAATACAATTGATGATGAGACATAGAGTGAAGTTATTAACAATTTCCAAGTGACTTTGTGACTGAGACAATTATACGGTAATTCAAATCACTTACATAATTGATTAGAGTATGAGCAATTAGGCTTGGGGAGAAAAAAACCATTGAGTTTGTTTTACATGTTAAATACCATGTGCCTTGGGTTAAGGAGATATTATACTTGGGTTACAGAGATATTATACTAGGTTTATTATACTAATAGATATTAAATTAAACACTATAAACACAAATAAGGGGCCAATTACTTGTGTTTAGAAGTGAAAAAGTTTAGGGAAAGCAATAGAGGGAAAATAATATTTGAGCAAATTATGAAAGATGGGATGACATCGTACACTGACAAGAATAGGGTAGAGATCATTCCAAGCAAGGAGAAAATCATAAATTCATAAAACTCTGAATGTATATGATATGGACAGGCAGAGATAATATTTTTACATTATTGGCATCTTTATTTTCAGAGGAATAAAAACAACCAGACAAACCTATGTGTGTGTGGAAGTGGGTTCCATGTGTTGAATTCTTACATGAACTTTAATTTGCTTTCATTCTGCAGATAGTTTAGCGGCTTATAGTCAAAGTCCTTAGGGAAATATTTGCTTCTGTACAACATAGGCATGTTTCTTAAAGGTATAATAGGCTGTTGGATTTTATCATTATGAAATAGGCTATCGCCATGGTCACTTAAGTGTTTGAAGAATATTTTGTTTATGATAGAGTGTTTGTGATATTACTTGTCACTTCCCATTACCTTTTGATCAACATGATAACAGGAATGGCACTGCCAGAAGCAATTGACTCTGACACTGTGAATACGTTTAATGGAGTTCAGGTATGGCCATGAGTTTCGTAGGCTAGCCATTTGACTACTACTATAATCAATTATTATAACTTTGTGAGACAGTTAAATTGAGTGAACTCTAGGGCTACATGCTTGAAATAACATTTTAGTAAATCTATATAATATATAGTTGATAAATCCCAACTTCAGTTTATAGAAGTATCACTTAAATGAACTTGGCAAATAGCCTATTTAAGAATATGACTGATACCTTTGGAAAAGATGATGTATGTTTATGCTCCAGTGGATCAGACAGTTTTAAAGAAGACTCTAAAAATCTAAGAAAACCTTTTTTATCCTTATATTCTTACTTCTTTTATTACATATTTTAATATTTTTCACACAATTCAAATATCTACTATTTATATACATGTACATATAGATTATAGTATGATACTAATAAATTTAAGAAGCAAAATTTTGGCTATTGCTATAGTTTCTCTGAAATATTCACTGTTTGGCCTAGGTTTTCTCAAGTTATCATGACTGTTTTACCAAGTGCATGACTAACAGCGTGTGCCTAATATGGCAAACATTGACCTTCAACCACCATCATAGTCATTTTCATTCACAACAAACTACCTGCTATATTTTTCCACCATTAGTCTGTTTTCAATGTTGAAATGCTTCATATTGAAACCAATATCAGCTTATCAGTGGTAGGTATGACTACTTAATTACTGTGGTTGATTAGCACATTATTCTCACCAACCACCAAGTTTCAGCTTTGGGCACAGACTGAAATTTATATTAATATAACAAAGCGAGTCTTGTTTCTGTATGCAATATGTTTGCTCCCCAAATGTTGATCTCCAAATAGTAGCATTCAATATGAGTTATAATAATAAAATTTCTCAAAAAAATCTTGTTAGTGGAAAGCTATGGACAACCTGATTCTGTAATGTCCTAAATGTTTGAACTTGTTACATTTGATATTCCAGTCCACAAAAACCAATGATTTGATCTAGGAGAGGAGTTCTTATTCAATAGGCAATAAGACTATAACGATTTAAATAATGATAATAAGTGATTCATTATATTTCAAGGATTATGTGAGTTTAATGCATACTGACACATAGAAAGATATGAATAAGTGTTACCTAGTAGTGGTACTGTAGCAATAGTAGTGCTACCACACTGACACCACTGCCATGACCCTCACTACTACTTTTGTTGTTTGATTTGATATCCCATAGAGATTGTCACTCATTTTATAATCATTCTTCCAATTGAAATGAAAATAGAGATTAATTTTATGAAGTGATATATGAAAAGAGGAAAATAATTGCCTACTTACCATAATCTAGATATACTGTCATTCTTATTCAATAAAATTTCTTAAAGGAGATCAGGATCAAAGGTTATCTGAGTACATGCGATGCTTGTTTTTCCATTCTTGTGATACTTCACTTAGTAGAATGGGCTCCAGCTCTATCTAAGATAATACAAGAGGTGCTAGATCACCATTGTTCTTTGTGGCTTAGTAGAATATGCCACATTTTATTAATCCACTCATGTATTGTTGGGCACTTGGGTTGTTTCCACTTCTTTGCAATTGCGAATTGTGCTGCTATAAACATCAAATTGGTATTAACTGATCAACACTTAAGTGCGCATATAGTAACAACATTCGCTGGGTGTTGGGCAGATGGGAGGGGGGAAAGGAGATGAGTATATACACACCTAATGGATGCAGTATGTACTGTCTGGGGGATGGACATGCTTGAAGCTCTGACTCAGGTGGGGCAAAAGCAATATATGTAACCCAAACATTTGTACCCCCATAATATGCTGAAATAAAAAAAATTTTGAAAAAAGAAAAAAAAGGTTATCTGAGCTATATTCATACAGAAATTTTTAAATGTTCTCATTACATATTTCTGTTGTCCTCTAAATTCATTGTTTGATTTCATTTTTAATTTTAGTTCTACATTATTATATCAACATAAAACTATCACTATTAAATTCAAGTAATAATAATTTTTCCATCACGTTATAAGCAAATAGTCATAACCAGTGCCATCTACAAATTTTAATATATCATTTACTGAGTTGTCCAGATCAGTAATAAAGTTATGTAGTAACATGACTGACACTGACCTTTGGTGAGCATAACAGCCACTTTCTTCTTTAAGTGTTTACAACTTATTACACGTTTTCTCCACCATTAGTCTGTTTTATATGTCAAAACTCTTCATATTAAATTCAACATAAATTATTTCATGGTCATTTCATTAATCACTTCATGTGGTTAGCTAATAAACAAGATAATGTATATGACTTCATAATCATGCCACTTTTCAATTTCTTTTATTTCTTCAATACTTATTTGTGTCTCGTGAAAAACACATAGGCTGTGCTGTAAATTGGAACATAAACTCCTATAAAAATTCTCCTACTATGTATGACATTTGTTTACACTTATAGATTTTCTCATGGACAAATGTGTTTTATTCAATTTCATGTAGTTTATCACTTGTATTGTTTATAGTGTTTTTTCCATTTATTTTTTTCTTGTACTTCATTTATTTATTAATCCTTCACCACCACCTGATTATATTAGTCTAATTTAAAATGTTATAAGTCATGTGACTGGATACTTTTTATCTGATTGGGTACTTGTTTTTTAGATATGTACCAATACGTCTGACCTTCAACTGCCCCATATAGACTTTATTCTGGCTCAGATCTGAATAGCGTAAAGAAATGCAAATCTTTACATGTTAGATTCTAACCGAAATTATTTTCTTTCACTTTTACCTATTGTTTGTTGTCTGGGCATTTTAAAATTATTATTACCGGGTTGAAGTATTAATGGTCAAGTGGGAAGTGTGTCTGAGGACAGTCTAATTCAGTATAAATCTATCAAGATAAATCCTACTGAAACTAGGCCATTATCTCATTGTTTTTTATTAGGCTATTATAGATATGCATGGTCTTAAATAATGAAATCACAGTATTATATGTAATATGACAAGAAAACTGACAATGTTAAACAAAGCATACCTTTAATTTTTTCTTTTTTTCAAAATATATTTATGTTCCTATTTTGTTATACATATTTAAGGTATACAAAATGATGTTTTAATATACATATGCATGGTAAAATGATTACTCCAACAAATTAACATATCTTGTCACCTCCCATAATAACCTTTTTTTTTAGCAGTGAGAACAATTGAGATCTACTCCCTTAGCAAATTCAAATATGCAGTGCATTATTAACTATAGTCACTATATTGTA
>RJWJ010040503.1:0-13935 GCA_004363605.1 Indri indri
TTGGTCCCGTGTGGCTAAGTGCCATGATCGTGACGCTGTCACTAACAGGTCAGGGGGCTCTGAGAGTAAATTTTACTGCATCTGATTTTTTTTTTACCATAATAGCGAATTCAGAATATAATCTGCAGAATTAGATGCGACACCCCTATCCGATTAATAGTGCTAATTTCCAGATGAAATAAGATAGAAAGTCGTTTCTTTTCTACAGCAAAATGCTAGCTAAGTACGCAGAACAAACAACAGACAATCAGCATCCTGAAAGCCCTCATTAAAGGTGGACCTAGACCAGGAGCATCAACATATGCTAAGGCTGTTTCATAACAGGTGAGTGATGTCACTGTGGTGACAACCCAAGGGACCACCCTAACACCTGCCTCCAGATACAGCCCAACAGGAAGCATAAACACAATCGATTGATAATTCTTGCCTAAAGGATGCAACGAAATCCGATGAGGCCTCTAGATTTATCTACCCATTAACAGAAAATGTCTGGTACAGATGAAAGTGTTAAATAAAAGTTCCAGGATTTTATTAGCCAATCACAGATGTGAGAAAAATAAACACAGGACAAAGCATTTTCATTGAACAAACAACAGGAAGAAAACAGGAAGGAAAACTTCTCATAGGCTACATAAGAGACTTACCCACTAAATGCAGTGTGGGGGCTTTTTGTTTGTTTATTTTTCTTCCCCTCGATTCAAACCCGCTGGCTGTACTGGAAAACATTTTGAGGCAATCGGCAATTTAACATTGGCTGGGTGTTGGATACAGGTTGAGCATCCCTAATCCAAAAATCTAAAATGCTCTACTATCTGTAAGTTTTAGACCACTGATGATACCACTCTTGGAAAATTCTACACCCGACCTCATGTATGCAAACTTTATTTCATACATACAATTCTTAAAAATATTGTATAAAATTATATTCAGGCTATATGTATATGGCATATGTGAATCATAAATAAATTTCATTTTTAGACTTGGATCCCATCCCTGAGATATCTCATTATTTAAATGCAAATATTCCAAAGACCTAGAAAAAAATCTGAAATTCGAAACACTTCTAGTCCCGACCATTTTGGATACAGGATACTCAACTTGTAATATTAAATGACAATGATTAATGCTTTAGAGGCCATAATTGTATTGCAATTATGCCAACAGAGTCATTATTTGTTAGATTTATAGGCTAAGACATTGGTTATTTACAGTAGAATATGGCTGTAATTTGTTTTAAAATACACCAGAAAAAGAATGGGTGAGTCTAAATATGAGATGATAATTAGCGAAGTAACAATCACATGGTAATTCAATATACTTTTTAGAATCATTGTTTTTGTTGTTTTGTTTTTTCACAGTAAAAGCTCAGAATTTAATATACTTTTAACTGAAGTCTTAATATTTTCACAATAGAATGTTTTGAGATGCATAAAAAATATAAAATATTCCACTTTTATTGCTCTCTTTCCTTATCTGGGTTTAATTTTCCTCTAACCACGTTTCTCTTTCTGTTATATAACGCAGATGCTTTTTTGTTTATTTTTGTTTTCCCCTCTAGAATGCAAGCTCAAGGGGAACAGAGTCTCTATCTGAGTTGCTCACTGTTGACTAAATCCCCAGCTCAGAGACCAGCGCCTGGAACATCTTAAAACAAAACTTGCTTATTTTGGGGGAATCCATTTATTTCACTGTAACACTAACACCTGCCAGACGTGTCTCCATGGAACACGCTGGAGGGCAGGGCGGTGCTGGCCTCCAGTGTGAAGGAGTCAGGGTCCAGGCGCAGCACACGCCAAGCTGTGGCAGGGACAGGTGCAGCCAGGGAGGGCAGCGTCAGGAATGTCAGCCTCATGCCCCTCTCACTCGCGCTCCGCCCACAAATGCACAGGTGACCCCCCACCCCCCACCCCAGTAACTGCCGCCTGCTTCAAGGGGAGGGTGGAAGGAGAGGTGTGGGCGTGAGTGTTGGGAGGGAAAGGCTCCCAAAGGAGATCCTGCTTGGAAAGGCACGCTGATGCTTGGAGATGCTTCCACTGGGGCATCTTTATTCTGCACTCCACCTGCCTGGGCATGGATCCCAGAGAGGGTTTTTTTTAATGGGACCCCCAGAACTGGGAGATTATCTTTCTGAAGCCCACTACAGAGGCGTGAGATCGAAAGGCTCTTTGCCTTGTGTTTCTATCTCATACTAAAATACCGAGAAATGTTTCCAGAAAAGCTGGAATTTGGAAGCTTTTCTATGTCTCAGCCTCCAACCGCATGAAACTACTTACCTTTGGCACAGAGAGAACGCACCTGGGGAAGAAACAACAACAACCAAAAAAAGGATGAAAAGCTAAAAATACAAAACGACGACAATAAGCAAAACCTCTCTGGGCTACTCTCTCTTAAAATGAAAATGCAAACCAATTCAGTGTGTTCTCTACCTAAGCCCTTTTTAAAAATAGGTTTGATGGGGAACTCTGCTCTGCTAAACGTCACAAAAATCTAAATTCACACTGCCAGAGAAACTAATGGGATCGCCCTAAAGCACGAGGTAAATGCAAGCATTTAAACCGCTGTGTAATATGCAAGCAGGACCCGGGGAAGGGAGCACCAGCCTCCCCCTCGGCGGTATCAACACGCGGTTGCAGAGGCCGCTCTCCATTTGCAGGGTCCGGGACGTGCAGTGCACCTTACAACTTGCGGGGAAGATGCCAAACTTCTCCCAACCCCGGGGCTCTCCTCCTCTTGCGCAATACCTTTCTGAGGTCACTCACCACCTCCGGGCAAGAACATGTGGTTAGAAACAAAGCAATAGCTGCCCCGCCCGCTGCATCCCACGTGAAGCACAGTGGTCCTTAGGGTCACCTTCAAAGCCTGGCGCCTTCTGTGCCTGGCCATCGGTAGGAGCTCAGTATTTCTTCCCGGGAAACGAATCTAATTGATATATTTTCCAATGTGTCGACTCAGTCCTGGAGGAACCCATGGAACTAAATTAAAAGCTATGTTTCACATTTTGGATGAGATGTTCGTCGTGTCTACATTAAAATTAATGAGACCGGCAGCCCAAGCAGCAAACTTCAATTTCTTCCAGGCAGCCTGAACATCCTGTCCAAAGCGCCAAGGGAGAAAATGCTATTTGAGTCAATGACAATGTTTTAAACTTTAATAATATTTTGTTTGAAAATAAATAATACAGGTCCTATATGGTTGGAATCTTTACGTCACATTACTTTTTATTTTCACTTTGAAGATGATTATCCCATAATAGCTACCCTGGAGCGGCACTTATTTTTCAACATGTGCTCCTCTAAGGGCGTCGCAATTGTTAAGGTGTTTAATTCTCTGGACAGCCCTATGAGGTAGGTGCTATAGTGACCCCTCTTTACAGACAAGGAAACTGAGGCACAGACCTGTTAGGTGATTTATCCAATGTTGCAAAACCAATAAGGGGCTTATCTGGGACTTACACAGAGGGAGATTAGCTCCACTCTGGGTTTTTAACTCTACAACAATGGCCCTTAAGTGGTTGCATGTTAGAAATGCCTGGGGCACCTTTTAAAAATACCCATTCCAGGCTGATTTCTTGAGGCTGATTCCAGAACAATTGCTTGAGAGCTCCTGCCTGGGTGTGACTGTGTAGGGTAAGGACTTTAAAACCAGGCTCTATCACTCTCTAACCCTGGGGGAAGAAAGGGAGTGGGGGGATGTTGTAGGTAAAACATTTAACCTCTCTAACCCTCAGTAGTCCTCATCTGTAAAATGGGGTAGTACTGGCTCCCACCTGGTAAGGTGGTTGTTGTAGGCATTAAATGTAGGGTGACCCCCATCCTAGTGTACTCAAACTGAGTGGGTTTTGGAGACTGGGGACTTTTAATGCATAAACCAAGATGGTTGGGGACAAACTGGGACTAGTTGGACATCTAAATTAAATGAGTTGATGCCATCATATCCATACACACTTTACCTAGCGGGCACAAGTTCATAGCCAGCAGTAGTTACAAAGTCTCACACATTTCAATATCACTTTAAAACCACCCCACAAGGATCTAAGGGATTTCCAGGGCAGGAATGAGCAGGCACATTTGAAGGTACGAGGCAGGCCAGTGTGGCTGGAGCACATAAAACAAGAGGTTGCTTTTGTCAATCTCAGGGGTAAGAAGGCAAGGTAAAACCAGAAAACGGTGTCCAGTGACAAAGATTCTGTCTTGTCCTATCACCTGCACCACAAGAGCAGAGAGTTTGAGATGGACGCGATCAAAGCCATTGCCGCTGAACAGCCAGGACGAATCACAAGAGGGGTCTGACCAACGGCATCACTTATGCAGAAAAAGACTCTGAGCACAGGTGAGTTTTAATCTACGAATGACTCTCAAAGCGTCTGCATGCAGTAGTCGGAGAACCTACCGCAGGTGGGTCCACTTTAGACTAGACCCGACAGCACGGCAGTGAAGTCCCATCCAGCAAGGTGACAGTTAGCATTGCACAGCAAGGACTGACATCTCAACTCACTTCCCCCGAGGGAGCAGAGGGACCCTGTGTAGTGCGAGCATGTCTTCATATGTGGAAAAGGCAAAGGAAATCCTGGTCATTTTGATGATGGATTTGGTCACTTGCAGAAGCAGAGGACACACGTGGAAAAGAACGAGGATGTCTTTCGTGAAATAACAGCTGGGAAAACACTTCGCAGCAGCTGCCAATGTGAATAATTCACTGTTAATTGATTCTGGGGCCACTCCTGAAACTGGCACCCAAGTGGCAGGGCAGGAAGCTGCGCAACGGAAAGTGATAACGGTGTGGATGTTTATTCCCATCCGCCTTGCAGGTTGTAAGGAACAGGTGACTCGGCTCCCTTGGGTTCCTCTGTGAGTTAATCCTGGATGGATCCTTAAAGCAGCAGTGTCTACTGTTTCTGGATGAAGGTGCTACAGTTTGCAGTTTAACAATGATGTATTTCTTGTGTATTTTGCTTTCCCTGAAAGTTCCTGAGTTGACATCCTCCTGACCAAAATGACCCCACCTGAGATGTGCTCGTGCCACTGCAGTGTTCAGGGGCTATTATGAGATTAGGAGCAAAAATGAATGGTTAGGTAATCACTTAACCTCTGGCCTTCAACCCATCTGGGGACTCCCGTGTGGATACGTGTCATTATCTCAAAATCATACCTGAGTGCATAATTGGTTTGCTAATTGCAGTCATTAAAATGCAATGAATTTGTGTATGGTCTCTTCATTCTTCAGTGTGCAAACAGGAATAAAATAGGTATGAGCATAGATTTTTCTCAGCCACTGAAAAACCTGTGTGCTGTGGGACTCGTTTCCCCACTCTGCCCCTCCCCCACACAATAGATTTGCTGTCCTCAGCATGCAGACTTCTGTTGAAATTACTCTTCACTGAACTTACCACGGGGCTAAGGAATTAATTCATTATATTGACCAACTCTTGTTTAATGCCTCTCCCTGTTTGCTGATTGTAAGGTCAATGAGAGCAGGACAGGATTTTTTTAATAGCTCAGTGAGAAGAAAGGAAAAGTAACCCTTGATATCTTAGATAGGTCTTGGAGTTATCCTGTTAAATATGAATATTTTCACAGAGCGCTGACATCAGAGAAGCCACTTTGTGGCCGTGATGGATTAAGACCACACTAAGGACAGCTCTGTAATCTTGTACGAACACAGACAACACCAGCATTTGACAAGCCACAAAATCTCAGCCATTTCCGTCTCTCAGCTAACGTGAGTGACTACAGCTTGGTTTTTTCATTTTTCAATTTTTTAATTTTTTTTTTGAGACAGAGTCTCACTCTGTTGCCTGGGCTAGAGGGCCGTGGTGTCAGCCTAGCTCACAGCAACCTCAAACTCCTGGGCTCAAGTGATCCTCCTGCCTCAGCCTCCTGAGTAGCTGGGACTACAGGCATGCACCACCAAGCTTGGCTAATTTTTTCTATATATTTTTAGTTGTCCAGCTAATTTCTTCCTATTTTAGTAGAGACGGGGTCTTGCTCTTGCTCAGGCGGGTCTTGAACCCCTGAGCTCAAACGATCCACCCGCCTTGGCCTCCCAGAGTGCTAGGATTACAGGCGTGAGCCACCACACCGGGCCAGCTTGGTTTTTTTAAAACTATTATACTTTAGCCTCACTCTGGTCTGCCCTCCTCCCAGATAAGGTTAATGAAGATGTCGAATCACAGAATCGCTCCCAGCTCCTGACAATGTCTTGTCCGGAGCAAATCCAGCTTCTCTGAACCTTCCCTCACACAGATCACCTGGCACCAGTCCAAACCTGTAACAGGCTCTTTCCAACACCCTCTTCATGAGATGCTCCATGGTACCCACAACGTGCAGAGGGATAACTGCGACTTGCTCAGTGTCAGGTGTTGGTGACTCTTTGCTGGACACTGACACCAGGATCTGGCATTGTGCCTGACAACAGGTAAATATCTGAAAGTGGATCCGTGAGGTCAAAGAATAATCGCACTGAAGAAATTGCCATCATCGGCTTCTTGGAATAAGTGAAAACGAAAAAGCAAATCGATTTTAAAAAATCATCACACACATCTCTGACTTGGTCTAAGAGTGTTCTGAGTTTCTTTCTGTGGGGTTTACGCAGAGCGTGAGCCTCTTCAAGACGGAGGCTGGCTGCCCAACCTTAGTGCTTTGACGTCTTGTCCCTTCTCTCTGACTGCTTCTGTCTCCAGGACAAGGTGTAGGAGGGTCACGTGTGCCCATTAAATAATTAATCGATTCAATGAAATGGTGACAGAAACATTGCAAATGGCAGCCCCTGGGATGCACGCGACCCACCACCTTACACTCTCACTTGCTTCCTCCCTGCAAGTGCATGCACGTTCTCATTTGTGTGAGGATCTGTATTCATGTATTTAACTCGTGCATTAGCCAACGAATATTTGTCAATTGCCTCCTGCAGCCAAGTGTTGTTCTAGGCATTGGAAATTTTTTAACATGAAAATTAAAATACTGCTACTATGAACAGCAGGCAAACATACCATTAACAAGGGCAGCAATGGGGTCCCTCCTGGTGACTGTGCAATTGTCAGACTCAGTGGGACCCAGAGGTAGAACTTGGCTGCCCCAAAGTGTGAACAATTTGGTGCGTAGGCACCAGTGGGACATCTATAACGTTTCATAGAAAACAACAACAAACTAAGGAAGATGCTTCGAGGACAGCTGAGTTCTCCTTTACTGCATAGAGAGCTAGAATTCATTGAATGTGTGAATAAGCTTAAGACTGTAAGCATGTATTATTGGGCACAACGCGGTTGAGAGGGAAATTTAGTATCTGTATATGTGTGTCCCTATGCGTGTGTGTGTGTGCGTCTGTATAGTACAAACTTAACGGTGCCAGACTTTGCAGATGGAGAATATAAAGAAAATCATCAAAAATATTTTCAGCGGTTATTTCCGAGAGGTGGGATGATAGCTAATTTTTATTTTCTCATTTATACATTTCCTAAATAATGTACAATAAAAACAGATATTTTAAAGACTTAAAGACTAACATTTTTTTTCAGAGAATCAATGTGGCAATAAGACGTAGAGAATAGCGGCTTATGTGGTTCAGATCCGAGCTCTGTTCCTTGCCTTTATAAGCATCCACTTTTCTCATCTTTAAAGAGATTACACTTAATATTCTATGTGTAGATTAAGATGTCATTTTGTATCTGATAGGGTTGTTTTGTCTGCAGCTAACAGCACGCCTGACCACATCAACTTAAACAAGTGCAGGCGTATGTTTCTTACATAACAAGCACTCCAGGAGTAGATAATTTGGATGTTGGTTTAGAAGCTCAGTGCCGTCTACACCAAGGGCTTTGTTTTTTTCTGGGGTGTTTCCTCATAGTCACAAGATGGCTGCAGCAGTTCTAACCCTCACAGCTCTGTTCAAGGATGGAATGAGAAGGAAGGTAGAAGAGAATATGTTGTACCTGAAAAGCAAATGTTTTTTTGTTTCCCCCGAACCCATGGCTGACACCCACTTCTGCCCAGTGTGGCTGTGGCATCTGGAAGGTAGCCAGGGAGAACCCGGGTAGAGGATGCGGGACGTGCTCTCCAGTGCGCGTTCAGTCATCTGGGCTCTGTGCCCGACACAGAGCAGGCGATTTATAGTGCTTCTGTTATTCTTGTAACGTTTTTAAAAGAATTGTTTTCCCTTTTTGAGAAAATTTCCTGGAAGTGCCACGCACCTCCCCAGAGCACACTCGTTCCCTCTAACCTTGCCCAGTCGTCAATACTTGATAACGAGCAGATTCGTTTGCAACCTGCTCACACTGCAGCTGAAGCCACTTTTTCGCAGATGTGTCTGGCAGCCCTGCACGTTAGAGACCATGCACTTGGGCCTGAATGGTTTCTGAGGGCTCCCTGGAGAGATGCAACCCCCAAAAGCTCCCTCAAACCCAGAGAATTGGCCAACCTGGAAACAGCAGCTGTGGCGGGACCAGAGGGATCAGCATCGCCTGGAAAGTTACCGTCAGCGGCTCTGAAATGACACCGCCCTTCCCAGGCTGAAGTCAAGCACCTCCTCTGCAAAGGACAGGAGTTGGCAACAGCTTTGCTTTCTTATTATCTGTTTAACTTATTCATCTTTTGATTCTTACCCTCAGCCAAACAAGATGATTTAAAGATGCATGATTGGAAAACTCAAAGAATGCCAGTTTTATTTGTTTGTCTTTTAGCCATATTAAAAAAAAAATATGGGCTGACAAAATGGAAATCTGAGTGAGTTAAAACCCCAGAGTTTGCATATATTTACCCACGTGACCTTTGTCAATAATAATAATAATTGCAATAATGATAATAATTTATGTAAGGTCTGCCACGTACCAGGCAACGTGCTAAGGCCTTTGCGATCATTATCTCATCCAGTCATTGCAACAGCCTATGAGGAATGCTCTATTTCCAACCCCGTTTTACAGATGAGCAGCCTGAGTCTCAGCGACAGGAAGCAATGGGCCTGTTTCCATGCACTGAGGAAGAGCCGGAGGTGTGCTTTGCAATCCAGGTGTACTCTCTGCATGTCACATGTCGCCGCGTTCTGACTGGCCTGTGTGGTTGCTGCAAGTGTCTCCTGTGTCAACCTCTAATTAAGCCCATTAAAAACATTCCATTTGCCACATTTCCCCTAAGAGTCCAATAAAATATCTTATTAATTCTTATTTAACATAATGCAGCATTTAGCTAAATTCTAGCTTTCTGTTCCAATTCTTTCGACCCGAGAGAAATGAGGACAAAGCTCAAAGGCTTCCCTGTCTGTATTTTTTGTCTGGGAGTTCAGCCAAATAATGCCTTTGAAGCTGAGGGAGAAGGGAATCCAAGAATAATGTTTGCTGCTTTGTTTATTTCTACCGCAGACTGACGTGGCTATTTCTTCAAGGAATGTGTGTGCCCCCAGGAAAGAAAGGGCAAGGAGAGAGAGAGAGAGAGAGAGAGAGAGAGAGGTCCCTCACCACAACCTGTGTATTTTCAGAAATATTTATCATCAGACACCACAATCCCTTCACATTAAGGTACAAATAAAACATATTAAAGTCTGCACAGCACACATGTAGTTAATGAAGAGAAAAAGAATAGAGACACGTTGCCGGCACCTCCCCTCTCTCTCATGGCCTCCCTCCGGCGTGGGTTCTCTGATCCCACCATTTCCAACCTGGGGCCTCTGGAGTTGTCCTCACCGAAGCCTTTAGAGGGGTTCTGCTCACTCCGACTTCAGAAATCTCTTCCGTAGACATCCTGCGGGAAGCTCCACCCTGCCCATGCTGGTGACATTCTAGATTAATACGTGGGACATTAAGCAAAAACCAAACAAATTAGAATAAAGTATGGGCAATGGGGATAAGATGGATAATCTATAAAATCACAATGTTTATTGAACTTATCAGTTCACAAAGCAACAAATGAGATGGAAATTTAAGGGATATGATGCCAATCAGAACAAACTTAGATCTACAAAAATAAATAAATGTCTATAGAAAGTATTAGGATGGAACCAAAGGTAAATGACTTTGTTAACCATTCTAAAAGATAATTGTGTGAAACAGGGGAGAATCATATTGTGCATATGTGTAATGCATGTACATTTGCATATGTGGATAGACACAATATACATATGTATATGGTATTTATGGACATATGTACAATACATGTACATTGGCATATGTGCATATGTACAATAGCATACATATAGAACATATGTAAAACTGAACTATATAGCAATTCACAAAAGATGGGCATAAAGAATTGAAAACATACTGTTTAAGATTCTTGCAATGCATGTAAAGTGGTATACTATTATCTGATGTTTGATTTTGATTATTGAAAAATGTATACTGTAGAACCAGGTAAAATATGAAAAAATTATAAATAATAAGCTAATATTGGAAATAAAATGGATTCATAAAAATATACAGTTAATCTAAAAGTAAGCAGAAGAGAGGAAAAAGAAAAATACAGATAAGATAAATAGAAAACAACTAAAAATGTAATAGATCTAAAGCTAAGGATATCAGTAATTACAATAAATGCAAAAGATATAAATCACTAATTTAAATACAGAGATTGTCAGATTGGATAGAAGATAAGACTCAATTACATGCTGTCTACAAGAATCAAAACAAACAGATTGGAAAAATGTATCATGTAAACACTAATCAAAAGAAAGATGATCGATTATGATAAAAGTAGGCTCCATCAATGAAGAGTGTTATGAGAAATAAAGAAATTACATAACAATAATAGGATAAATTATCCAAAAGACCAAAACATTCTCAATGTACATGCATCTATCAACAGAGGTTCAAAATACATGAAGCAAAATCGGACAGAATTTGTAAGAGTAGACAAATTCATAATTGTCACCTGAGACTTCAGCATTCCTCTTTTGCTAATAGATAGCACAAGGAGAAAAAAACTGGTACAGATACAGCAGACCTTAGAAAACTATCAACCCACTAGTGCTAATTGTCATTCATATAACGCTCCACCTAATAGAAGAATATACACATTTTTTAAGTGTACTTAGAACGTTCACTAAGGTAGACCATATTCTTTTACACGAAGCAACCTTAACAAATTTAAAGGAATAGAAATCAAAGTATATTCTCTGACCCCTATGGAATTGAACCAGAAATCAGCAACAATGAAATGTATGAAAAATCCCTACAGATTTGGAAATTGAGGAACACACTAAGAAAGTCATCTGTGGGAGAAAAATGAACTCACACAATAAATCAGAGAAATTGTAATATTTGTCCTGTTTTTGATAAGAAATATTTGGGATGGGGGGAATCCCCATGAATAATCTGCATTAGAATGAACCTCTGGTAGCTAACCCCTCTGTACCACCTGACCCCTGGAGGAAGGAGATGGAAATCTAAGACACTGGAATGTAATCTAGAAGGAGACTTTCACATTTTGCTGGTGGCTGGGCACAGTGACTCATGCTTGTAATCCCAGCACTCTGGGAGGCTGAGATGGGAGGATTGCTTGAACTCAGGAGTTTGAGACCAGCCTGAGCAAAAGTGAGACCCTGTCTCTACTAAAAATAGAAAAATTAGCCAGGTGTGATGGCACGCACCTGTAGTCCCAGCTACTTGGGAGGTTGAGGCAGGAGGATCGCTCAAGCCCAGGAGTTTGAGGTTGCTGTGAGCTAGGATGAGGCCACTGCACACTAGCCTGGGCAACAGAGTGAGACCCCATCTCAAAGGAAAAAAAAAAAAATTTGCTGGTGACCACATCTACTCCAAAAGAAGCAAACCTAAATCAACAACAGTCCTCACACCAGAGGCCCAGAGGGGACGAACATGGTAGGGGGGGATGTGGGATGTCTTGGTTGGTGGTGGGTGTCATTTCTGTAGTTTTTTTTTGCACTCATACATCCTGACGTTAGTTCTTCATGTAGTTAAACCTTGTCAGTGAGCTAGAGAGAACCATCATAGCCTTTCTGCAAATAACAGAGTTATACTATTGAAGCCGTTGTTTAACTCAGACTAGAGAGTTATGAGTTACATAAATGTTACCAAAAGGCACATAAACCATTGAAACTATTTAAAAGTTAATAAAGTACCCACGGAAGCTAGATTCCTATTGCTGAATGAATTTTCAAAACCCAGTCACATTCAAGGGACATATTTCAATTACTGATGTTCTTAGTCAAAGCCAAAGAAATCTCTTAAATCATGATCCTAGGGAATAGGAGTGCAAACACAACCATAACTCATGATAATTTTCCACTGCTACAGATAATTGGGGGAATTAGCTTTTATCAGTACCTACAGCCATTTTCTGGGATATTTCTGGTTTTCTCTTCAATTAATCCTTGCCTTTTATGATGGCAATCACTATATAGGTGTGAACAAAATGAGATTTAACATCTTTGCAGAAATCAGTTAAAGAAGTTGTGCTTTCGGATGACCTTGCTCTTCAATTCTTCCAGCCACACCTACCTGCTTGGTACACATCCTGCTATTTATTGCCTCGCTGTCTAGGCCTGGCTATTCTGTCTAATTAAATGTTCCTAAGCCCATCCTTACTGCCGCCCTGCTATAGGAAACCTCTGATTCTGCAACCTGAGCTAGAGCCGCTTTTCAGTATAGTTCCAACCACCACACTTTCTTTATTAAATTACCTTGAGCTACATAAGGGGTTGGATTCACTACTAGATTTTAAGCTCCTGTGAGCAAGACAATGACAAATATCATTATATTTTTGTGGACCCAATAAATAAATATGTATCAAAAGCTGTGACCCACCAGCTCTGCTCCAGTGAACTTCAAACAGAGAGGGAAGAGGTAGACCCCATTTTTCCCTTCCATTTCCTGCCTCCAAACCCCAACGTTTACCCATTTCCCTGGCACCCACAGCTCTGCAAAATATCATCCTCTGCTTTAGCCTACACGAAACTCATGGAATCTGAAACTCATGAATTCCAAAGACTGAGCGTTGTAGAAGATGCTACTTCCTCATCTCCTTAGGTCAACAGCCACTCATGGCGCCCGATTCAAATCAACTCAGCGTTGCACCATAAGATACCCTCTGACTCAAAAGCGGAGAGCGTATCTTTGTCTAGAACAATAATGTCAAATAGAAGTCATCCAAAAAGTGACATAACTTCTCAAAAGACAGTCTTTACCTGACCAGATATTACATGAAATGAACCTATGCATTTTCTCTTCTTAATGACGATAATCGATGCAAGAGCTTTTACATTTTTTTCCCTCTGAACTATAAATCCAAGGAGCACCACAGGCATGAAATCACACTTTGATAATTTTGCAGAGATGGAGATAAAGGTTACAAAACCTTCCACGTTCCTTCTCACCCTTCTTTTCCAGAAGTAGCACTTTTATGTTCATCTATCTGCTTCCTTCCTTCCCTTTTGATCTGTCACTCGCCTGGTGTGCAGATTTGGGATAGATGTTTTTTCTCTTTGGGCCTCAGTTAACTCATCCAAGAAAGGAGGATTCAACTTGCTATCCAATAATTATTTTAAGAAGAAAATACCCAAAGAAATGCAAAATGTTTAGGATTCAGTAGTTATCTATTATATTTCAAAAAAATGCATAGAAAAAAATCACTTTCTTTTCAGGAATAGCATACATGCCATAAACCACAAAAATCTTACGAGAAAAATTCAAATTTAAACACCCACTGGACCACCACACGGATGCAGATGTAGAATGATGTAGTAGCTTGTAATGTATTTTACCTTTGATTTTTTAATAATTTGAGAATTATTGCCACGCTATTTCATCAGTAGTTTGCTTTTCTTGTAATCTCTTTGTCTGGTTTTGTACAGGGTAATGCTTATCTAATAAAATGAATTCAGAAGTATTTTCTCATCTTCTACATTCTAGAAGATATTGTGTGCAATTCACATTATCCCTTATTAAATATTTAGCAAATGTACCAGCATGCCATTGGGTCTGGGTTTTCCCTTTTT
>RJWJ010040504.1:0-13960 GCA_004363605.1 Indri indri
GGATTGTTTGTGCTCAGGAGTTTGAGACCAGCCTGAGCAAGAGCGAGACCCCGTCTCTACTAAAAAAAATAGAAAGAAATTATCTGGACAACTAAAAATATATACGTATATAAAATTAGCTGGGCACGGTGGCACATGCCTGTAGTCCCAGCTACTTGGGAGGCTGAGGCAGAAGGATCGCTTGAGCCCAGGAGTTTGAGGTTGCTGTGAGCTAGGCTGACGCCACGGCACTCACTCTAGCCAGGGCAACAAAGTGAGACTCTGTCTCAAAAAAAAAAAAAAAAAAAAAAGGAAAAAAGAAAAAAATTCATCTTATTCATGCTCTAATTGGAGAGCACTGAGGAGTAACAGCACAAACAACAGCCAACACCATGGACATCTCAACTGGTTCAGTTCACACTGTTCTGATGCAGAAATTAAAGTTGAGCAAACTTTCCACTTGATAGGTGCCCAAACTGCTGCACCCACATGAGCTGCAGGCAAGAGCAGGGCTTTCCATGAACATTTTAAACAAGTGGCACCAAGATCCTGAAACATTTCTTTGAAGAATTATGACAGGAGATGAAACACGGCTTTGCCAGGACGATCCTGAAGACAAAGCACAATCAAAGCGGTGGCTGCCAAGAGGTGGACGTGGTCGTCAAAGCGAAAGCAGGCTGGTCAAGGGCCAAGGTCATGGCAAGAGTTTTGGGGGATAATTCAGGCATTTCTCTTGTTGACTGTCTGGAGGGCCAAGGAACCACAACATCTGCTTATTATGAGAGTGTTTTGAGGAAGTCAGCCAAAGCTTTGGCAGAAGAACTCCTGGGAAAGCCTCACCAGAGAGCCCGTCTCCACCACAACAGGGCGCCTGCCCATTCCGCTCAGCAGACAAGAGCAATTTTGTGAGTTTTGACAGGAAGTCATTAGGCATCCACCTTACAGTCCTGATTTGGCTCCTTCTGACCTCTTTTTGTTTCCCAATCTTAAAAACACCTGTAAAGGGCACCCATTTTTCCTCAGTTAATAACGTAAACAAGGCTGCATTGACATGGCTCCATTCCCAGAACCCTCAGCTCTTTAGGAGTGGGTTAAATGGCTGGGATCATCCCTACAAAAATGTCTTGACTTTACTGGAGCTTGTGTTGAGAAACAAAGTTTACGTGTTTTATTTTTGTCTTTTGATTCCATTTTTCCATGAACTTTTTGAAGTCTCCTGTATCACTTATTGGGGAATAGGTGAGGAATTGTCATATACTACCAGTAGGAGTATATATTGATACAGTCATTTTGGAAGATACATTTTTTAGTATCTATTAAAATTTTAAATATGCAAAACAGTGCACAGCTCTTTCATTTTTCTGAGGAATTAGTGCACAGGTTAGAACATCTATTGCACGACTCCTCATAATAGGGAAACCTGACACCACCTCCACAGGAGGCTGGCAAAATAAACTATCGAGTGTCCAAACCAAGACCTCCGTTGTAGCCTTTAAAAGGATGAAGCAGGGTTACGCATCATGATGTGGAAAGTTCTCTAAGGTACTTTTTTTTAGGGGAAAAAGAGAGTTGCAGAGTTGTCTTTATAATATAATACATTATATATTTTCTATGGGTACCTATGTATGCGTGAAAATGTATAGATAGAGGCCTCAAATGAAATGCACAAACTGATCTCAGTGCGTGGTGGCCACCATGCTTGTCTCCAAATATTTCTGATCAACTGCACTTCTGGCCCAAGCTTGAAGTTGGGTGGGAACATGTCACCACTTCGGCCCAATAAAGTGTGAGCAGAGCATCATGGGGCCACCATGAGGCATTTAATTGCTGCCATGCAACTCCTCAGAGCTCTTTCTGTTCTGGCATGACAACCAGCCATCTTTAAGATGGTAACCCCCCGACAACCTTATCCCAATGAGCAGAGCCCCTCCCAACCCATATGTACATGAAGCTCTGAAGCCCAGAGATCTGGGCTGTGTGTTGTTCTTATTGTGGAATAACTCAGCCTTCCCTGACAGGTACACTATGTCACCCCAAGGGAAAAACTGGAAGATTGGGTACCATGGGCAAAGGGCACCTGCCTGTCATGTTTTGCAATTTGCAAAGAGGATGGCCAGTGCACGGCTTTTGCAAGTAACTGTATAATCTATACATATATGAATTGTGCAATTAAAATCAATCCTTCAAAAGAATGAAAAAACTACCCAAGTACTAAAAATCAGCATCCAAGAGTCTTGGCCTTTGGAGCAAGAAGTGGACTGTGATGGTTAATTTTGTGTCAACTTGGCTGGGCCACAGTGCCCAGATATTTAGTCAAACATTATTCTGGGTGTTTCTGAGAGGGTGTTTTGGATGAGATTAAAATTTAAGTTGGTGGACTCTGAGTACAGTAAATTGCTCTCCGTAACGTGGGTGGGCCTTATCCAATCAGTTAAAAGTCTAAATAGAAAAAGATGGGCTACCCTCAGCATTTACAGGAATGGTGAGAGCTGTGCTCCCCCAGGCCTCCTCCTTCCTGCCTGGAACGCAGAGGTGTTGTCTGCAGTTCAGCTGCCCTGTTAGACCATGAGGCACTTTTGAGAGTGGAAGCCACACGCTAAAGATGGAAGAGCAAAAAATCTAGAAAACACCTGGGCCCTTGCTAACACCAGGGAGCTGCCACTGCAGCTGTGGACAGCCAACTTTTAAACTGGAAGGAGAAGTAAATTTCAATCCTAAGACGCTGTTACTTCGCTGTTTGTTGCCAGTGACCCGGTGCTCCTAACCGATTCGTCATGTGGGCTGCTGCTGTGCCCACTGTGAGCTCCAGTAACGCTGCCGCTGCCAACAATAGTACCTAACGCGTGTTGTTTCTTCTGCACTGGGGCACTTCACTGCCTTGACTCGTTTAGTCTTCATATCGACACCGTGGGAGGTAGAATTAGTATTAGGTAGATGCTAATATTATCCCATTTCACAGATGAAGAGACTGAGGCTTAGAGATGCCACGCCTCCTGCCTAAGGTCGCACAGCCTGTGACAGCTACCTGGCTCTGGAGCCCCCACTCCTACCCGTTACAACAAACAGCCTCCGCCTCAGGCTGAGAGCTTTCCTGGCATCTCTGGGAAAGCCATTTTGTTCCCCCACTGCTACCTGTCTTAGGACTTTCTAGAATGACAATTCTGAGACTTCATTTTTATAAGTGAAATGAGCCCATCAGGCTTAACAAAGAAAAGAATATATTTCCCACCAAGCCCATCTAGGGACAAAGGTGCCTCCTTGCAATTTAACGAAGCTTGTCATTCGTCGATGCGATGGAGGGTGGAGAGAAAGTTGCTCAGAGCCTGTGGAGAAGGCTGTGGTTCCATAAAGGCTGACTGCTGAGGGGCACAGAGACCTTCCATGTATGTCCAGCAAGAGTGAGCCAGGTGGTGGCAGTTCAGCGAGGGACACCCAGTGCTGCAGGCAGAGTAGATGCTCCAGTGCTGCAGGCAGAGTAGATGCTCCGCGAGAGGTGCCGGTGGGGATGAGGGGGCGGGCAGTGAGCCGCGTCACATGGGAACCATCGTCTTTGGAGTCAGAGAATCCTGGGTTCAGTCCTTTCTGCACCTCGTGCTCTGGGCAGAATTATTCAGCCTCCCTGTGCCTGCATCTTGGAACCTGTGGGTCGTGGCTGTTGGCAGCTACCGCTGTCAGTAGATGAGGGCCGTGGAGGAAAACACGGGCCATGAGATTGCCGTCTGGGGCCTCCACCATGAAATCAGATCACCAGGACTGACGCAGAGATGTTCAGAGGCTCTTCGATCAGCAACAGGTCCCCGTTCTGCCGCTTCCCAGCTGTGCCACTGGGCCTATGCCTTCGGCTCTCTGAGTCTCCTTCCTCATCCGTGAAAGGATAATAGCAGAGCCTCCCTTATCATGGTTCTTAGCCACTGTTCAGCAAACATTTATCAAGCATCTACCATGTACCCTATGCTAGGCCTGGGGGTTACAGCGGTGAACAAGACTAAGGAGGCCCCTCCCTCACAGGGAGCACAGTCCAGGACAGGAGGCGGACACTCGCGATGTGACCAAATGCATGAAAGTGTCACTGTGATAAATGCTGCAAAGACAAGGGACTACGATAGGGTTTGACCTTGTCAAATGCAAAGGTCCTGTGGTCGAAATGATTAAACATATAAACCTTTAAGATTCAATGGCTGGAAGATGCTCCAAGGCAGTGGTGTTGATATTTCCTCGGGCTAATGCTGGGAAGCGTTTACTTCAACTAACAAACTTGCCTGCGGTTCTGCACTTAGCAAGCCACCTTCTGCCTCCAGGTACAAACGGGCTGCTCATTCATTCCCCGTGACAGATATTCCTTATGAACAAATGCAGTGGCCTTCGGGTTTGATGTGTGAGCAGGTCAAGGTGTTGCTCGGGCCATGCTAAGCAAGCTGGCGTGACTGGGTGGTCCCCTGCGTTACACTAAATTCACCCAGGTCTCCAGCCCCTCCTGGCAGGGTGGGGCGGGGCAGCCAGCAGCATTTTGCAAGGGCACGCTTTCTCCCCGTCGGGGCTGTTTCAAGGATGAGACATAAGGAGCTCCGGACACAGCACGTTTCCATGGCATCATTTCCCAGACTGCAGACAAGTTCCTTGGCCTGGCTTCGGGCACGTCGGTGCTCCGGGAGGCGCAGCCCTGTGCCTTCCCGATGTCTGCGGAGGGACGCAAACATCCTAAGAGCAAATGTAAACTTTGCATTCTGTGTCTCCACATGGAACAGGAGGACAGCCGGCCCCAGTGGCAAACAGAGACTGCGTTTACATGTCGCCCCCGTGACCTCATTTCTAAATTCAAACAAGGTAATGTCTCCTATAATGGGCTGCCGGGGCCTCTGCCCTGAGAACGCATATTTTATCCTCGCTTTGTTGGGTCAGGATTCTGAAAAGGCTCAGTGGAGACCTGACAAAGCATCAAGGCGTCCCTGGAAAGGTTGTCGCCAGCTACGAGCCTTAGCAGCAGGTCTGGGGGACCAGGCCAGACGCCAGTCCATCTGCCAGCGGCCCTGGCCCCAGCCTCGGGCCCATCCCAGGGTCAACCCCGTGTTTACAAGGCCCACCTCCAAAATGATGCAGCCCAGTCAGGGCAGACAGGAAGATGGCCATCCTCATTCCAGAAACTGTCCCCCTCCCTGCCAGGGGCTGCTCGAATGTCAGAAGGCACCTCCAGTCCTCCTCGATCTTTGCTAGCAGGGACAGCGAAGCCGAGAGAGGGGAAGGACGCAGCCATAGTCTCAAAGCAACCAGAGCACATCTGGGAAGAGAGAACTTTCACCTTCTCTCAGCACCCCCAGTCAGCCCGCCCAGCATGTGCCCCCAACACGTCACCCGGACAGCTCGCCCCTCAGGACCTGGCCAAGGCCCTGTGTCTGCTGGGCCTTCCCCAACTCCTCAGGCAGGTGCCAGAGCCCTTGTCCCCGCGCCCGCAGCCCAGGTTTCCCCCCCAACATCCCTCGCCCTGCACTGTCCCTGCCCGGGCCCTGTCTGTCTCCTCACAGCATAAACCCCATGATGACAAGGGCCATGGTGCACACGCTTGCACCTCGTTGGTAGAGCAGGCACACATGCACGTGCTCGCACACATATGCACACACGTGCGCACACACATGCTCATAGGCTGGTGGCTTGGCCCCGACGGTGGCCGTGGAAGTGGGTGGGAGTGTTGTAACCTGCCCAGGTTTTGAAAGTTGAGCCACTGGGGTTCCCGACCCTCTGGAGCAGGTCTTTCCGGCGGGCACATTTTGGGGAAGCTGCATTTCCCAGCAGGCCGTCCCCAAGGCCTGGCCTGTCAGAGTGGGAACCGGCGTTGACCCGGCCACCGGGGCCACACTGGGACGAGGAGAGGTGCTTCTCAGGAGGGGAGAAGGCTCCCCTTCTGGGGCCCTGACCCAGGAAAGAGATTGCAGGAAAGGAGAGAAGCTGTTGTGCTTTTGTCCTGAGGAGAACATTCCGTGGCTGTCCCCAAAGTGGCAAACATCCCCATCTCCACACGGCTGCCCCCCGGCAATCCATCCGCTTGCAGGATGTCTAAGTGTCTAGACGGGATGTCTAAGTGTCAGAGACTGGAGTCCCAAGGTGGTTCTCAAACTGGGCACAGGACTGTCTCTGCAGAGAAGAGCTAAGCAAAGACAGAGGCTGCCCCTGCCTGCGTCGCTCATTACACTGGAAAACACTTGATTCTCGTCTTTATCAGCTGACAGCTGCCAACAGATGAAGCTGATTTTATTTAGGCTTTCACACACCCAGCAAGATAAACATCCCTGAATTCCAGTCTTCACAGGGAAAAAAAGTAAGATGAACGAAGTCAGACTCTTGAGCAGGTTTCTGGAAACTTGAGCAAGAGTGGACCCACAGGACTGGGCCTAAATTGCAGGTGAGCAGTGGGGGACGTGGAGGGACCTGGGGCCGGAGTTGAGAAAGACGGGCTGGTCCCAGCACAGGGCAGGAACAAACCTGCTGGCAGAGATGTCGTAAAGAGGGGGCCCTGCCGGCTTCTGCCCCAGAGGGACCCAGAAGTCAGTCAGGGGGAGGGGAAGGGCTGAGGCTGCAGGAGCAGACCACCGTGGCTTCCATCGGGCCCTGCTGCGTGTAAGCTGCATCCATGGGAACAAGTCACTTTGCTTTCCTGTGCCTCAGTTTGCCCTCAGGAGCATGGGCAGGAAGCTTTGAGTGAGGCTCTGTGCAGAGCAGGCATGTGCGTGCGGTCCCTTCCCCGGCGGAAGGAGGCCTGGCCGTGAGTTAGGGTGAGGTACCCCTGGCCCCGACCTCACGTTCCACCCCTGAACTCAGCGGCACCGAGCCCCTTGGAGCTGCCCAGTCGCTTCCATGGTGGCTTCTGAGACCCTGGCTGCTGTGTGTCGCCAGCTCCTGATCCCAAGTCTAGGCAGGGGCCCCGACGGTGGAGCCTGGCTGACAGAGTGATGAGTACAGCCTCAGCTGGTCCCCCGGGTCCACCTGCCACTTACCCACTTAGAGTTTTGGGTGGAATTAATCAGAACAAAAATTGCATGTCTTTAAAAAATATTAATAGTATGCAGCAGGGAGGTCACGTGGTTATCAAAGGACAGTGCAGGGTGCCTTGTGGTGCTGGCACTGCCCGGGGTCTCGACTGTGGAGGTGGAGACGCAAACCTGCCCAGGTGATACCGCAACGTGCGTCCACAGGCACAGCCGGGTGCAAGGGCCCCTGGGGAAATCCGAGTGAGGCAGATGTGTTCCATCAGTGTCATGGCCTGGCCGTGATGCCGTGCTGAAGTTTTGCAGACTGTCCCCATTGGAGGAACAGGGTAGAGTGGACAAGGCTCTCCCTGCGTTATTCCCTTCAGCTGCATTAGAATCTACAATTTTCTCAATAAAAAAATAGGAACATTTAAAAGACAGTATGAAGACCTCTGAACTTGACCTCTGAATGCTCTTTATGTATCCATTAATTTATTCCAAAAATGCAATCAAACAAACGTCTTCTATTTGAGCAGTATATACTGAGCACTGCTCTGCGCCAGGCACTGCTCTGGGGACCAGGGCGACAGCCGGGCGCAGACCCCTGTCTCTCCCTCTTACTTAAATCTGCTGGGGGTGACAGACCACAGGTCGGCAAATACCTGATTACACAGGATGCTTTAACACATGAAACAAGGGGGCACCTTGAAGGCTGACCAATGGCACGAGCCCTAATCACAAGCAGAACCCAACCCCTGGAGATCTGGGCTCCACAGTTCCAACAAGAGGAAGCCGCAGGGCCCAGGCCGCGAGTGGGAACAAGCGCAGCCCCCTGAGCGCCAGAGCCCTCTGTGCGGAGGACACTGGCACGCGAGGAGGGGATGGAAGAGGTCAGGGCTGGCGGGGCAGAGCCAGCAGGGCTTTACCCCGCATCCCACGAGGAGCCCCCAGAGCATTTTAGGCGGGCCGTGGCGTGATGAGTCTCGTTTGTAAAACCTCATTCTGGCTCCAGGTCCCCCCAACTCAGAGGCTCGGCTTCTAACTGGCATTTGTAAAGCACCTACGGCACAGGGCCAGGTGTTACTGGACCCAGCAGAGGTCCAGCCTGGCACCTGGCAGGTGAAACTGGACCTTGACGATGGTCGGCGCCAATGGGGAGGGTGAGCGTCAAGGGCCCGCAGGTCCCTGGCAGAGGGTCGCGCTCTGGGCCACCCGGGCATCACCTGCCACGGCTGGAGATGGTCTCTGCCAGCACCCAGGCCCTGGCTGCCCCAGGCCCTGTACACAGCCCCACCTCCCCGGGGCAGACACAATGATGGCTTCTGGATGTGCACCCCCACAGGAGTGCGTCAGCCCCAGGCCGAGACGTGACAACAGCCAGGCAGAGGAAGGCGGGCCCCACCCTTCCCCACCTCTCGGGCATGGAGCGGGCTGCGGGCTGCTGGAGGGGCCGCCCGCCAGGCCCAGGTGCTCACGGCTTGGTGGAGAATTCCCAAAGTCATCGGTTGGCAGCCAGATCAAAAGCAGAATAGAATTCAGACAGCTTCTCGTACACAGTTTATTTCTAATTAATTCCTCACTGGTGCACTTTCTCTCCCTCCCGGCTCTTCCAATCCCATACATATTTAAGAGCCTGACAGCTTTCCTCGTGCTAAATATAACCCACAGAGTAAGCTGGGAGCCCGGCGGGAGTCGGTGGTCCTCACCCCAGGCCTCGCTGGGCGACTCTGCTCTTCCCCTCCTCCCCACCAGGCACGCGGGTGCTCCCTCCCAGTGACCAACCCCAGCCCACGCACAGACCCAAAGCGCAGTGAACGCGTGTTGCTTTTGTCTGTCAGCATCTGTCCCTGCTCCTCTGGGACGAGCACTGCAGCTCTCCTTTGGGGAACGGAGCTGACTCCACATCCGACTGCCAGGGTGGTGTCTGCCCTGAGCCCTCCAGCCACAGCGATGGGCTCGGGGATGTGCCCGTTACTCAAAATGGGCTGAGAGCCTTCTCTGGGCCTTCTGCTGGCATCAGGAGAGAAGCGCTCTCCTCACTTGAACCAGCATGTGGGGGAGGGGAAATCCCGAAGCTTCTGGTGGCCATCTGGTCACAGGGAGGGGAGAGGTGGACTGAGGCTGAGGCCATGGTGGAGAGATGCAGTGCCCAGGAGCAAGGAGTGTGACAGAGGCTGAGTCACATCGCTGGAGGCCCTTGATCCAGCCATACCTGAGGCTTATCCAGTCACACGAGCCACATTACACAAGTGAATTCCCTTTCTTCCTTAAGCTAGTTTGAGATGGTTTTTGTTGCTTACAACCAAGAGCCCGATGCCACCAACAGCCATCCCAGCCTAGCTGCTGTGAAGGGGAGAAAAGGCAGATGATAACTAGGAAAGCGCCTGGCACACAAGGGTTGCTCAGTAAACAGTCTTTTCTTTCTTTTTCCACCCAGTTTCTTTCTTTACAGCGGGACCCCCGTGGCACAGGAGGGAGAGACGCCAGCCCCAGCTGGAGGACAGCATCGTCCTTGAGACCCTCCCAGCTTAACTCCTGTCTTCCTTAACATGATTATTAATAATATAATCAAACATCGCAGTTACCCTACTTGGCTACTGACGTGCAAGGCGCTGTAGCCAGCCAGTGAACACTCACTTAGTCCTCACGAAATCCCAGAGAAGTAGATCACGTGACTCTCTTTGTGTTAACAGAGCCCCCGTTTTCTGAGGGCCTACGACGTGCCAGCCCCTCATACACATCACACGGATCATCACGTGCAACCTCTGCAGTCAGCACTGCCATCTTGACACGAGCAGGCAAGCCGACAGAGAGGGTAAGTCACTCGCCCAAAGCCACACAGCTAGTGGGGGTAGGGATCCAGGCTTACACCTGCTCCTCAGTTGGCACTGCCTCTCGCTCAGCCTCCCCAGCAGAGGCCTGAGGCTGGCTGGACCAGCTGTTCCCCAGCAAGTCACATACCTCTTAAGAGTGGCCCCAGGGCAGATACTCCTAACAGTTTTCTTGTTGGGGAGGAGGTGGGGGAAACTTCCACAACCTTGAACGTGGTCTCCTGCTGGCCCAAGGAGAGACGCCAGGGGATGATTTTGGATTTTTCAGAACCTGGAAACAAAAGTTTGAAATTGTTGTGGGGAGGGAGGAGGCGCAGCGGGAACGATGGTGTCCACTCTAGACCCTGAGTGGAGGGATGTTTGTCCATGCCCTGGTCCCCTTGGCCCAGCCCTTTTAGGAGGGACTGGCTGATCCAGTGGATGAAGGAGGGCTCCTCTCTGGAGCAGAAGTTCTGCTTGCCACAGCAGGAGGAAAAGCGTGTCAGCCAAGTGACTATTTGCAACTCGCAGTGACATAATTGATCCAGAAAAGAACCCTCGACGGATCCTAAAACCATCCGGTGAGAGGTTGGTGAGGAACAGACTTTTTGCAAGGGGCTAAAACACTCCCCTCCATAATAGTTTCAAAGAGAAAACAGAACATCGCAGGGACACATTTTTGTTAACAAAAATCTTCCCAAAGCTCGTGGACGTACTCCATGTATACTGCATTGTATTCCTGCCATCCATGAAGAGATCTTGGTTTTAATGTGTGGCCCCTCGCAAGCACTCAGGAAGTGCACAATGGTAGCATTGTCAGAAGGCAGTGAACTCAAATACCCCCGAATCTAAGCAAGGGGTCCCCATCAGAATAAACTCAGCACAGGAAAGTATCTTTCAGGACAAGAAGACAACTCTTGCTCTGGTCTCTCCCCAGCCAAAGCATCGACCCAGGTTCCATGGTCCAGGCAAACAGGCTGCAGGAGGTCACCGCAGGCCAGGCCACCTGGAACCCATCTGCTCTTTTTCAGTAGCTCTTAGGATCTTGGTTTCACCTTGAGAGGACAAGAGTAGGGTCTCACTCCCTGAAATAATTGTACGGTCATTCATCTGTCAATCAGCAAAGATGGAGAAGACTGATGCTCGCAGGGTCGGGGACGGGCCCACAATTCCACTCTTGTGGGCTGTAGCCTGGCACAGCTTTTCCAGAGGGTAATTGGCAACGTGTCCCCAAAGCATCAGACACGTGCGTGCCCTTTAATGCAATGAATTCCATTTCCAGGAATCCACCTTAAGGAACAAATGAGACCAGTGCATAAAAATGAACCAGGACATTTGTTCCTGGTCCCATTTGTAAGAGCGAAAAGCAGAAACTATCAAAATGCCCATCGTGGGGAAATGGGAAATAAATTAAGATTCATTCAAACAGTGAAATCATTAAAAATGGTAAATGTCAATGAATATTGATCGACATGAAAAGATGTTCACTATAGATTATTAATGCAAGAAAGAAGCAGTTAACAAAACTGTATGTATAAGATAACCTTATTAATTAAAACTGTGGGGGGTGTATTTTTGCATGCATAGAAAAGTCTTAGGAAGATGAGCGAAGCTGCGGTGCACCCCTATGGTGGAATAGCATGCAGCTGTTTGTGTAAATGGGGGATCTCTCAAGTACCGATGTGGGGAAATCTCTAGAATGTATTGCTGCAAACAGCAAGGTGTAGAAAAACATGTATCTATGTATATGTATACATATGTTTTATGCATAAGCATATATGTTTATGTATAAAACAGAAGATAAAACACATATTTGTATTTCCTTGTACCTGTATAGAGATCTTTGCCACTCAGAACTACGAAAGGACGTCATCTGTTAGGTGCCAGGAACGGAGTCAGCAGACCTGCCCTACGCCTTTTGGGTGGCTTTTGGGCCATGTGACTACGTTGCCTACTCAAAACATTTCCTATCACAGAATAATTCTGGAAAGACACGGATTAAAATTATACTAAAGGTTGTTCTAATTAACGAGATTCCTAGTAATTTTTATTTTCTTCTTTACGGTTTTTTAAATTATCTGACTTTTTTTACAATGAATGTGCATTACTTTCATATCTATTAATAAAAATAATAAAGCGGTTTCCATTCTGAAATAAAATTATTAAAATAGCTGCACTTGCTTTCCTTTCCTTTCTATTTCTCTACGTTCACACGCTGTCCCCGACACACACGCACATACTTCGGAATGTTCTCGCACACTCGCGTGCTCACACACACACTCACACACATGTATTTCTCACCCCCTGTGGCTCTGTGTCAGGTCTATGCATTTACTGGCTGGATTGAACGGGATCTTCCCCCTGAGTCGGTAGCTGGGGACTCACACACCCCGGACAGAACCAGACCATCCCACAGCGGGCCGGGCAGATAGGAGCCAGGCCAGGTGGCCACAGGCCTGCGCGGTGAATAGGAAATGCTCTCCTCCAAACGGAAAGTAAAGTCAAGTCCAAAATCAAGTTGGCAGTGCTCCAGAAACTAGTCATAATGGCTGAGTACTTTAAAAATAGGAAAACAATTTTTCTAGGTCAAAGTAAAGTGCTATTTCCCCTTAACCCTAAAACTTGGTGACCCTTCTCCTGTATCCGTCACAGACGGCGTTAGAGAGAGGGGGAGAGAGAGGGGAGTATAGTTATTTATCTCATCTAACCCCCACCATAAATGAATAATTAATATTAGAATACTGATAAAAATAATAACTGCTAACCTGAATATGGTACTTAACATGTGCTAGGCACTATCCTAGTGTTTTCAAACATAATAGCTTTTCTCATCTGAACAACTATCCTTACTCTTGATTTATAGGTAAGAAAGCTCGGCACAGAGAGCTTAAGCAGCCTGCCCAAGGTCACACAGACCGCGAACGGTGATGCTGATCCACCTGCTGCACTCTCACGAAGGAGGAAAATGGAAAAAGCTTGTCCAAGGTCACAGAGCGGGTGGGCCAAGGGGCAAAGATTCGAAGACAGGCCTGTCTTACTCAGAAACCTAAGCACCTACCTGCCACATTATCCTGCCACTCTGGCCCCAGTTTCTTCCTCTGTGAGACAAGGGTGGTGAGACCAGCTCGTTGCGCAGGGTCACACAGCAGCTGCTCAGTGGAGGCCTTTGGGGCAGCTTCCATGTCCCCCGCACTCCCTCTGCTGTGAATCTCAACACTTGTCCCCCCGTCCCCCAGCAAGAAATCCAACAACAGAAGCCATGGCGAGTGAAGGAGATTTTACTGAAGGTCCCTGAGGAGCCGGGGAACAGAATGATGTCACACACCACGCAGGACCAGCGCACCGAATGCCACCCAGCCCCTCCGCTCTCTTCCGCTCTCGCAGCTCTCCCCAGAACCCTCTGCTTTCCAAAGCAACTGTCCCCCCAACAGGCACCTGGGGCCTGTCAGCTCATCTGGCACCAACTCCCGCCGGGCAGCCAACTCTGAGACAGACTAGCGGGCAGGACGTTGCCAGGGAGCACCCCTGAGATGAGCACTGTGGGGAGGGGAAGGGAGCGGGTCGGGGGAGGGAGGACTCGAGCCTCAGTGCAGCCTCAGCATGGGCCTAGCCCTCTCTGCTGGCAGCTCTGGACTTGTTCTGAGTTGGGGCAAGGGCCCAGGCCTTAATATCCTGTGCTGACCAGTCACTGGGCGTGGGCTGTCCCTAAAGGAGGTGTGACCTTGGGCGAGGCACTTTTCTTCAGCCAGAGCAATCCCCGAAGGGGGCCGACCACCGAGGGCTGACAAAGACCCTCTCCTTGACCAAACTGCAGACAGGCTCCTGGGAGCCCTCCTTCTACTAGGCCTCGCTTTGGGGCCCCAGCCGCACCCGGTGGAGGCAGCTTTAGCAAAGACTCCTCAGTCCTTCGCCCCTCGCCCTTGGTGACTGCTCAAGGGCCTCACCACCCTCCACGATGTCTGCTCACGGTGGCCTGGCTTCTGCAAGAATCCTTCTAGTGGGTTTGGCAAGAAAGCCCCTCCCTCGACGCCCCCTCTTGCTATCTTCCACCCGCTGACCGCTCATTCCGCTCGCTGGCTGTAAGTCTCTGCTGTCTTTGCCACATTCGGAAGTGAGCTCTCCAAGGCAGGGAGGGCCAAGACGACACCAGACAGCAGCCTGGCCTGCCCGTGGCAATATCCCGGTCTCCTCGCTACCACTCCTCTCCCACCA
>RJWJ010040505.1:0-13943 GCA_004363605.1 Indri indri
TCTGCTTTGTCAAAGATTAGATGGCTATATGAGGATGGTTTTATATCTGGGTTCTCAGTTCTGTTCCACTGGTCAATGGCTCTATTTTTGTGCCAGTACCAAGCTGTTTTGATTATTACAGCCTTATAATAAAGTTTGAAGTCTGGTAAATTGATACCTCCCATTTTGTTTTTATTGCCTAGAATTGTTCTTGCTATGCGGGGTCTTCTCTGGTTCCATACGAAGCATAAAATTAATTCTTCTACATCTGTGAAGAATGATGTTGGTATTTTAATAGGGATTGCATTGAATCCGTAGATCACTTTGGGTAGTATAGACATTTTAACAACGTTGATTTTGCCGACCCACGAGCATGGTATGGTTTTCCACCTGTTTACGTCCTCTGCTATTTCCTTCCTCAATGTTTCATAGTTCTCCCTGTAGAGGTCTTTTGCCTCCTTAGTTAAATATATTCCTAGGTACTTTATTTTCTTTGTTGCTATTGTGAAGGGAGTCGAGCCTTTGATTTGGTTCTCAGTATGACTGCTGTTGGCGTATATGACAGCCTCTGATTTGTGTGTATTGATTTTATATCCTGAGACTTTACTGAATTCATTTATCAATTCCAGGAGCCTCTTGGTTGAATCCATGGGGTTTTCTAGATATAATATCATGTCATCAGCAAATAGAGTTTGATCTCTTCTGTTCCCATTTGTATGCCTTTAATTCCACTCTCTTGCCTGACTGCTGTGGCCAGGACTTCCAGCACTATGTTCAATAGAAGTGGAGATAGTGGGCAGTCTTGTCTGGTTCCAGTTCTAAGTGGGAATGCTTTCAATTTTTCCCCATTCAGTATGATGTTGGCTGTGGGTTTGTCATACATGGCTTGTATCATTTTTAGGTAAGCCCCATCTATGCCTATTTTGTTAAGCATTCTATGAACAGAAACTTTTCAAAAGAAGACAGACTAATGGCCAACACACATGAAAAATTGCTCAACATTTCTAATCATCAGGGAAATGCAAATCAAAACCACAGTGAGATATATCACTTAACTTCAGTGATAATGGCTTTTATTGAAAAGTCCCAAAACAATAAATGTTGACGTGGATGCAGAGAGATAGGAACGCTCATACTCTGCTGGTGGGATGGCAAATTAGTACAACCTCTATGGAAAGTAATATGGAGTTACCTCAAAGAACTAAAAGTAGAACTACCATTTGATCCTGCAGTCCCACTACTGGGTATTTACTGAAATGACAAAAAGACATTCTATAATAAAAACATCTGGTCTTGAATGTTTATAGCAGCACATTTCACAATTGCGAAGATGTGGAAACAACCCAACTGCCCATCAATCCATGAGTGGATTAATAAAATGTGGTATATGTATACCATGGAGTACTACTCAGCCACAAAAATCAATGGTGATCTAGCACCCCTTGTATTATCCTGGTTAGAGCTTGAGCCCATTCTACTAAGTGAAGTATCACAAGAATGGAAAAACAACACCACATGTACTCACCATTAAATTGGTACTAATTGATCAACACTAATGTACACATATGGAAGTAACATTCATCGGGTGTTGCGCAGGTGGCAGGGAGGGGGAGGTGATGGGTAAATTCACACCCAATGGGTGCAGTGTGCACTTTCTGGGGGATGGGCATGGTTGTGGCTCTGACTCAGGTGGTACAAAGACAATATATATAACCAAAGTTTTTGTACCCCTGTAATATTCTGAAATCATAAAAAAGAATATTATAAGTAAACTGAAAATCTCATTAGAAAACTTCAACAGCAGACTTGATTAAATAGAGGAAAGAATTAGTACACCTGAATATAGAACATATGAAATTATCCAATTTGAGGAGTAAAAAGAAAAAAGGATTAAAAAGAGTAAGGAAGGCCTACAAGAATTATGGGGAAACCATCAAGTGAGCTAACTTCCACATAATAGGAACTCCAAAGGAGATGAGAAAGAAAAAGGCCTAGAAAACATAAGGAAATAATGACTGAAAATTTCCCAAATCTGGAGAAAGATGACAGTATCAAGGTCACCAATTAAGTTCAACCCAAAGAAGAATTCCTCAAGGAACATCATAAACAAATTAGCAAAAATAAAAGACAAAGAAAGAATACTCAAAGCAGCAAGAGAAAAGAAACATATCATTTAATGGATCCCCACACAGCTTTCCGCAGATTTCTCAGCAGAGATTCTGCAAGCCAGGAGAGAGTGGGCTGCAATAGCCAATGTGCTGAAGGGAAAATACTGCTAACCAGGAATGCTGTTTTCAGCAAAACTCTCTTCAGACATAAAGGAGAGATGAAGACTGTCCTGGACAGACAAAAGCTGAGGGAATTCATCAATGCCAGATCTGTCTCACAAGAAATGCTAACGGGCATTCTACAATCTGAAAGATACGGATGCTAACGTGAAACAGGAAAACATCTAAAGATATTAAACTCCCTAGTGAAAGAAAGGCAACAGACATATTCAGAATACTCTAATAATATATTTGGGATAAGCAAACTACTTATATCTTAAGTATGGAGAGTAAAGCACAAAACCGTTAAGATATGGAAACAACCCGTGTCCATTAACAGATGCATGGATAAAGAAAATGTGTGTGTGTGTGTGTGTGTGTGTATAAAATGAATATTCCATCTTAAAAAACAAAGGAAATCTTGCCATTTGTGGTAACATGGATCAAACTGGAGGATATTATGCTAAGTAAAAGGAGCCAGGCACTGAAAGACAAATATTGCTTGATCTCACTTCATGTGGAATCTCAAACAATTGAACTCGTAGAAACAGGGAATAGAATGGTGATTAATAGTTGGGGAAATAGGGAGATGTTGGCCAAAAGGTACCAACTTTCAGCTATAGGATTAATAAGCTCTGGAGATGTAACGTACAGCATGGCAACTATAGTTAATAATACGGTGTGGTGTACCTGAAATTCACTAAGAGAATAGATCTTGTGTTCTCATCACAGAAAAAGGTGACTATGGATATGTTAATTAGCTTGATTATGGTAATCATTTCATAACTTCTTCATAAATCATCACGTGTATATCTTAAATATATACAAATTTTATTTGTCAATCATACCTCAAAAAACCTGGGAAAAAAAGAGCTACCATTTTCAGAGAATAATCTGTGTCGTGCTCTGGCTGGGTGTGGTGGCTCATGCCTATAATCCTAGCACTCTGGGAGGCCGAGGCGGGAGGGTCACTCGAGGTCAGGAGTTCTAGGCCAGCCTGAGCAAGAGCAAGACCCCGTCTCTACTAAAAATAGAAAAAATTAGCCGGGCATGATGGTGCATGCCTGTAGTCCCAGCTACTCGGGAGGCTGAGGCAGGAGGATCACTTGAGCCCAGGAGTTTGAGGTTGCTGTGAGCTAGGCTGACGCCATGGCACTCTAGCCCAGGCAACAGAGTGAGACTCTGTCTCAAAAAAAAACCAAAAAACAAAAAACAAAAAACTGTGTCCTGCAAGCCTCAAAACAGTCTGTTATGAACTGAATTATGTGTCCACAAAATTCATATCTTGTAACCCTAGTCTGCAGTATTTGGAGATAGGGCCTACAAGGAGATAATAAAGGTCAAATGAAGTCATAAAGATGGGGCCTAATCCAATAGGACTGGTGTCCTTACAGAGTCTGTGTCCTCCTCTCCGCGAGCACGTGCGCGGGGAGGCTGTTGGGAGCACAGTGAGTGCAGCTGTCCGTAGCCAGGACGAGGGGCTGCCCAGAAACCAGCCATGATGGCACTTTGACCTTGGACGTTTGGCCTCCAGAACTGTGAGAAGATAAATTTGTGTTGTTTAAACCAAACCAGACAAATGCCTCCTTTATTTAAACACTTTGTGTGTAGTATCTAACATATGCTTGTATAATGAGCTATTTTTTTTCTGCTCATACTTGTGCCATCAATGTATAGTTCTCAAAATGTTAAAAACCTAATTCTTATACAAAAATAGCTCATTTGAAAGTTTTATTTCACTCTTTAATGATGAAACAAGCAGGATGGCCAAGCCGGTTTCAAAGACAGTTTGAGAAATCGGGATTTTTATAATGAGTGAAATGAAAAAAAGGAATTCTGCAGTGAACTTGCTAAATCAGTTACAAATTGTCCCCCAGCACAATAAACCTTTTCTACGCATGTAAAGAACACTTTCTGTCAATCTCAAGAGTTATATTCTTTACCTTGGTAGAAAAGAAAATTACCTTATAAATTTTATGGACTTGTAAAATGTTTGAGCCATGATCAGCTATGCAAATGAAGTTAGGAAGGCTCATCAGAAAATGCTCTGAGCGTGACAAGAAAGGTCATATTATTATCTTTTACCGTATTTACAAGTTTTGAGTAATTTTCCTTAAACTTATTTTTTACTTTTTCTCCCTCAACCAACTGGAATATGTTAATATCTCCCATACTTTCTTTTGTGCTTTGAAACACCCTTTAAGTGCTTTCGAAATATTTTCCATGCGCTGAAACTAGAGACAGTGTATGACCTTCAAAATCCAGCACAGGTTTCTTTTGAGAAATCTCCCTGCCGTGTGTCCTCTCTACAGCCCTAGGCGAGCTAAAGCATTCTGTGCTCGCGCGCGGTCCCTGTACCTGCTTCTCAACAGCACTTATCACAGCCTATCGTCGTTGCTTAATTATAAGTTTCCTCCACCCTGTCCCGTCCTTTCACTAAACGGTGAGATCCTTGAAGACAGGAAGTCTTTTGTCTTCAGCATCCAGCACAATGCGTGGCACACAGTAGGTCCTTAACGGGTATTTGTTGATTGAATGAAGAAGCTGAACTTCAGCCATCCAGAACCAATCGTCCAGACATTTGTTCATACTTAGTTTTAGTATCTCATCTTAGAGCCTATTCATCAGTTTAAAATGGGATCTTTGAGTCTGAGAGGATCTACAGACATTTATCTTGGAAGAAATCTTTAACAACCATCTTCATCTCATATGTGATTAAATTATACATTTTTGGATAAAGTGATGAAGACATTTAACAGCGTTTCATAGTTAAAATAGTGCCATGTCATGTTGCCATAGATGAGGAGTTAGAAATAGGGGACCTACTCACGGACATTTGTCTGGAAAAAGAGAGGACTGATTAAGAACTGAAGGTTATATCAGTTATGATTAGGGTCAATGTCATGTTTCCTCCTTGGCATTAATCCCAGCATTTTAGTTAATTCCCCTGTTACTTTGAGGAATAGGATCTAAGAAGTTTCTGTTTGGTCCTGGACATTTAGAGCCTCATGTTTTTTTCATTCATTCGTTGCTTCTGCAAAAGGCAAGCGCTCTAGGAAGAGTTATCTAACCTATTAGACATTAGTTCTTTCCTTCTGAACTGGTTTTGTCCTACAAGATTACGAAGTTACCAGGGGATTTTATAGGGAAGAAGACCGGGGAACGGTTTCAGACTCTACAATGTGGAATGGGGGTTGGGGCCACCTCACAAGGGCCCAGGTGGATTGTCATGGGGGAGCTCAGGGAAGGGGGACCCATGGCCAGTCACGGTGCAGGGTCAGGTAACGGCTGGAGGGAAAAGAGCTGACAATGGAAATGAGAGCGTGCTGAGGACCAACGTGGCTCTCCTCCCGACGTGCTGGGCCAGCGCTGCCTTGTGAGGCCTGCCAGGTCCAGGATGCCCTCCAGAATGTCGGGGTGTCATCCAAGGTGCCCCGAGTTTTCGCATCTGATCATTTTTAAGAAGAAAGAACAAACTCTTCCTGTGGGCATTTAGTTGATGCCGAGGCTGACTGTTTCCCCCTTTGTGCCTGGTCACCATTGCACTGGAAGCGTCCCCTTTCAGGACAGGGTGAGCGCGTTTAGGAAAGTCAATACCCTGGAAACGGAGTCACACAGCCAGAGTCGAACGGTCCCCTAGTAAATTTTCATTGCATTAGGAAACAACAGAGCTCCAGTTCAGCAACTGGGACGTGCAGCAGGGCCCACCTGGAACGGAGAGGAGAAAAAAGAGCTTTGGAAACCATCCTCTCCCAAAGATGCTTCTGTCTCCATTTTCTATTTTACGTGTTCTACCTGTGTGCTGCTACAGCCTGCAAACCTCCCTAGCCTTTTCTAGCGGGCAGTTGCATATTAAGATGGTAATTTCTCTAATCAGTAATTCGGGAACCTCAGAGTGCAGAAATAAGGTGGGTTGAAAATTCATGCAAAGCTGTGGAGTAAACATTATTATCCCGGCTGTAATGATTTTTTTTTCTCCTGGGACTTCCTGGGGGGAAATGATTCTCAGCAGCAAGTCTGCTTCTCTGCTCCACCTTCCTGTCGGCGTCACCCGCGACTGACGCCAGTGAGCTTCCTGGGCTTTAATTCATCTGTGCTGAGCTCCCGCGCGGGGTCACAGAGAGGTCAGAGAGGATGTTCTTCTCCCTGCTGCTGCTCAGTATCCGCTCCGGCTTTCTCTTGGGGGTCACCAAAGTAGGAAATTGCCCAGGGGGAGATTGCAGGATAGAAGGGATTCTGGGTTTTGCAGCGACTCTGGCCGCTCAGGCCCAGTTCTCCTTCATTTTATGAGGCAGGTAATAAACCTCAACCTCCCAGTAAGGTCCTTCTAGGTAGGAATTATCTTGTTTCTTCGTACATCCTTGGAGCTCAGCATTGGCCCGGAACACAGACAACAAGCGAGCTTTCTTTGTTGTTGTTAAACAGAGGGAAGTGCTGAGGGCGTGGATGACGTGGCAATTGCCTGGGCAGAGAGCCACGGACAGTTCTGTGCCTTGACCCGGAGCGTCCCAGGATGGAGGGACCCTTCCAGCCGAGCTGTGAGCACATGCTCCATTCTGCCGATGTCTTCTCCAGACCACACTCTCAGTTTCTTCAAATATGTGTCACGAAGTTGAAACAGAGGGAGTATGACGCAGCGGGAAGGAGCATGGGCTTTTGAAATCATTCATTCATGCAACAGATACTTATTGCGTGTGCACCTACGTGGCATCGGTCTAGCCTTTTGGGATGCAATAATGCACAAAGTGGGCAAAAATACCCACCCTGCGGAGGTTGGGTTCTGGGTGGTGGAGACAGACAGTGCACCATGGAAGGAACGAGTCGTGGCGAATGTTAGACGTGCTACGGGAAACAGGGGAGCAGGGTCGGGCACCGGGACATGGGCCTGAGAAGACGCAGATACAGGAGGAAGAAGAGCCAAGGCGAGGAGGCCGGTGTGCGGGGCGTGGGGTGAGTAAGGGGAGACTGAGGTCAGGCAATGCGGGCATCACGTGGGGTAAGCTGGGCAGAGTCAGGAAATAAAAATATGGAATCCCAGTTAAATTTGAGTTTCAGATAAACAATGAATGGCTTTTAGAGTAATATGTCTCAAAGGTTGCACAAAACACACTCAACAGTTATTAGCTGTTTACCTGAAATCCAAGTTTAACAGGGCATCGGCATTGTCTCTGGAACAGCACAGTGGGCGACCGTGGGGACTCGAGCAAGACCGGGAGCCCTCGCAGGCCGTGGGCAGAGAACACCGTCTGGCTTGGGTCTGAAAAGGCTGCTGCGGCTGCTCGGTGGCCCACGGGGGGCAGGAGGCTGTGAAGGGCTCTGGGCTCGGCACGGCGACTCAGCCCAGGGGGCCGAGCGGGGTTGTGAGCCGCAGGCAGATCCCAGCCCCATGCTGAAGGTGCAGCCTGTACGATGTCCTGGATGGTCAGATGCAGGGGGTGGAAGAGACAAATCCGTGACGGCTCCAGGGATTTGGGCCTTCACAGGTAGACGAAGGGAGTCACAGGCGGCTGGGTCGCAGAAGACTCTGCAGGTGGCGTGTTTGGGTGCAGATGGAGCAAAGACCCTGAGTCCCATTTTAGACATGGGACATCTGTGTGGGATCTAGGTGGGGAGGCCGGGCAGGCATCTCAGCCCAGAGTTAGGAACAGGTCTGGGCTGGTGTCACCGCGTGGGAGCCCTCAGCATATGGGTGGTAACAAAAGCCATGAGACTAAAGGGATTCCCAAGAGAACGAGGCCTGGTGCCCTGTGTAGCATTAAGACGTCGGGGAAAGAGCTGCAGTCGGAAAAGAAGAGGCCGGGGCTTGACAGATGAGAGGAAACTCTAGAGAATGAGACGTGCGGGGAGGAGTGGCCAAGTGTGTCCCGTGCCACCGACGGGTCAGGGAAGATGACTGAGGGCTGACTAGTGGCTTCAGCAGCATGGAGGCCACCAGGGCCCTTGACAGGAGCAGTTTGGCAGAGTGGCGTTGGTGGAACCGGGGTGGGTTTAAGAGGGAACAGGGGAGCACAGTGAGAAACAGTGACGGCAACTCTGGAGAAATCTCACGTCTAGGTCCTGCCACTTCCAGCATGACTCCGGGTAAAGTACTTCTCTGATCCTCAAGTTTCTCCTTTTGTCAACAAGGGGTGCCGTGAAGATTAAATGTGTAAAAGTAACAGCAGATAAGTATGTAGTAAATATTAACATTGTTATGAAACAGTATTAATTTCTGTCATGATGTGGGCAAGATACACAACTTTTCTGTGCCTCAATTTCCTTATCTGTAAGATAGGAGTAATAATAGTATCTACCTCATAGTGTTGTTGTAAAGATTAAATGAGATAATGTACATAAAGCATTTAGAATAAACAGCTTGTGGCATATTATAAGAACTCCGTAAAGTTCTTATTATCCAATTAGTTCTCTTGGGAATGCCGGCCTGTCTCCCTTGGAAACGCATTGCTATACAGAAGCGAACAGGGAGGATCAAACTTTCAATTCCCCTGTATCAGATATTGTCCTGGCAACACCGTGCCAGCTTTTGTTGGTAGCTGCCTTTGACACTTTGCAATTTGTGAAGTCCTGTGCAGGTGGTGATTATTAGAACCGACTCTAGATATAAGCCAAAACACGTGCCACGGAAGTTGCTTGTCTTCACCTGAGAGTGAAGTCACAAGAGCTAACGGTTGTTTTCCATCTCTGTGAGCAATTAGTTTTATATCAAGAGGATACAGAGTTCCTGTAGGCATTCGCAATCGTTTTTGAGACTCTGATGAAGCCAAGGACCTTCTTCCAGAAAAGTATACAAACATAAAATTTAATGACCTGGAATAAGAAAATCCTTTTAAAGACTCGAAAATGTACTTAAATTATAAGAATTTTGCATTTTTTTTCTACAACAGAAATTTATAAAGGAGGTGAAGACATCTGCTTGGAAAGTCCAAAACAAAGATGGCAAGATGACTTTTTCCCTTAGAACTTTTTCAGTGGAGCAAGATAGAATCAGTACTTGCAGCTTCCTGATGTGATCAGGGGCCTGTTGGCATTTCCTCATCACCACCAAGGAATAGACGGGTAGACATCATTAAAGTCTAAGTACTGTAAAAACAGTGCTCTGTGGCAGCTTCCTGTATGGTAAAATTAGAAAGGGAAATTTTAGGCTGGGTGTGGTGGCTCACGCCTGTAATCCTAGCACTCTGGGAGGCCGGGGCAGGAGGATCGCTTGAGGCCAGGACTTTAAGACCAACCTGGTCAACATAGTGAGACAATCTCTCTCACTACAAAGAATTTTTAAAAAATAGGCAGGTGTAGTGGCACGTGCCTGTAGTCCCAGCTACTCGGGAGGCTGAGGCAGGAGGATTGCTTGAGCCCAGGAGTTTGAGGTTGCTGTGAGCTAGGCTGACGCCAGGACACTCTAGCCTGGGCAACAGAGTGAGACCCCGTCTTTTTTAAAAGGAAAGAAAGAAAAGAAAAAAAATTTTAAACTGTGGAGAGATCGCCCTGTGAGAATTACTCTAAGACCATATTTCCCAAAGAATTTACTTGTAAGTCACTTAACTTGTTTTTTCAAGTAAAAAGAGGGGTTGGATGAAGCAAGGTCCTAGCTCCGTTTCTCACTGTAAAACTCTCCCTTACTGTGAAATACAAAGTATTCCAAGGAAAGGATTCTTAGCAGCCTGCTCGGCGGAAGAATTCCCGTCCTAGAGCGCCACCTGGCACCAAGGAAAAGCAGACCCCTCTAAACAATAACTCCCTTTGACTTTCAGAACAAAACAAGTTTTTTAAAAATCTAGCTTTGGTGAAATATCCCCCTCACCAAGTCTACTCTGAGGAGTAATCCAGGTGGAGAAATCCTGAGCTCGTAATCCCCAAGTTGAAAACTGAAAGGAGGTTTTCACACACTGCTCTCCCAGTTTTGGTGGCTGCTCTGAAAGCTCAGCTCATCTAGTCCCGAAAGGAAGCCACTTGCCCCGCCTGGGTGGCATTGCCAGGGAGCCCTGAGCCAATGCTGTCTGTGACGCCAGGCCACCCTGACATTCCTACAGATTTGTTCCACAGACAACGGGAAATTCAATTTTGTTAAGTTTCTTATCCAGGTTCCAATGACAGCAGTTGCCTCACGTCACTGCGTTAATAAATGGTACGAGGGTTGTCACTGGCTGTCCCCTGTCGGGACTGCTGTTTCAGTCCTCCCCATGAGGCCATGCGTTTGGCCACTGTTGTGAGAAGGGAAAAAAGGCACCACAATTCAAGCGCTGCCCATGGTATTGTCCACGTGAAATCTTTACAGTGTTTAGCAGGAAAATGTCACCACAGGAGATAAGAGAATATGGAACTTGGATAGTGGATAATCAAGTTGAGTTGAAGGAATCTATTACTACCCTGTTTCATTTGATTAAAATAAAGGCGACTTACTAACGATAGATCTCAACTCACTATTCCCAGGCCAGTGCGTCCAAGGGACAGACCCCCAGATGTCTCGGTGGCTCTCACTCCATTTGGAAAGAGAGAACTGCAGTCAGGGCACATGCACAGATGGGGTGGTCTTCAGTGTGTCCCAAGAACAAGCAGAAGGTTGGAGATTTTATCGAAGAGGAATGCGACGTGTTGCTCTTTGGGGAAGTTCACTGGTGCTGGTATAGCGAGGTTCTGGGGAGCTGGCAGGTTGTGGCTGGTGAGTGACGGCCGTGGGTAGAATTGGCCTTGGAGCCGCAGCAGGTGGTTTCAGCACCTGTTAGATAAAGCTGGTTTCGGGTGACAGCAGCCAGGCTTGCTCTGCGTTTTCAGAGCAATGTTGTGTCCCGAGTGCTCTCTCCCCTTGGCTTCTCCCCTCTGTGTCAGTTGGGTGTGACAGGCACGAAGGGCAGAGGGAATGAGGCAGGGAGGAGATTCCTCCAGGCAGCAGCACCTGGACCCCTTCCCCCGAGAACCACCACTCCAAGTTTCGGTGAGAAAGGTCAGCACACGCGTGTGGTTTTTCTTGTGTGTGGTCGGGGTTATGTCCCACACAGTTCCCAGCCTGCTGCTCATCAGACTCACAGGGGACCCATCGAATCCGGGTCTTTGGGGGATGCGGTCCCAGTGGTGGACCTTCCCAAAGGGGCCCGCAGGTGATGAAGCTGCTGCTCTTGCCTGCTGTCTAGGCGACGGTTATTTTAATGTATTTCATTCTTCAGTGGGAATCCATAATTCAACTTTCGTCATCTAACAAATTTAAAGCTGGTGGTACTTTTCCTGCTCATTTCTTTAGTTGTGTTAGTGTTTTAAAATCACATTTTTCACACTACACTGAATTCAGAACAGAACAAAAATCTCACAATTGTAATCTTAAAGGTCAGCGTGTACTTAAGGGGTATTAATGGAAGAAAAGCCAGCAAAAACGTAAAGTTTCTTGGTAAGAAGAGCAGATTCTTTGGTTTCTTTCAGTTTGCTTTTGCCCCTGGAGCCCACGTGTGTGCAGCACAGCACGTAACTAGTGCTCGCAGGTGCGCTCTCGCACGCACGACTCGATTCAGCCACAAACCTGGAGGCCACCAGGAGGTCCACAAAATGTAGTTAAAGTCCAAGGTAATACATTGGCCCTAAAGGCACCTTTAAATGAATTTCTTTTCGGTTATTTGCCTACTAAACTGGGGTGTGTGGTGCCAGCAAGATTTTCTGGAAAATAAACTGGGAAGTCAGAGGTTATCCTCCAAGATTCTTTAATTTACAAGATTCCTTAAAGAAAACAAAAACTACTAAGAGCAGCCACTTTGGTCACCAGACTTTTCTGAGGGGAGAGTGAGAGGCTGTTGCGAGAAGCAGCAAGTATCAAACGCCTCTTTTGTCACTTTCCTTCATAAACCAAACCCGAAAAATGATCAAGCATGGTTTGTGCATAGGAATAACCTAGAAAAAATACTTCCTGCCTTCCTACTCAGTCCTCTCAACTGGAAGATAGGCTTTTGATTCAATTCTAAATGCAAAGTTTAAACGGAATATTTGCTCATGTTTGATTAGACTCTTCCCAGTCTCTTTATGTTCAGAAAACAGTGCCGTAGGAAAAAGATTGAGATTTCGATTGACCTCATTTATATCCTATTTTCTTTCCTGTACAGTCATTCTGTCACTCAATAAAATTTACAGAGCATTGATCACATGCCCGGAAAGACATGAAGGCAGCTTGGCCTGGGGTGGTAGCAGTAGGTCTACAAAGAAATAGGGGGACTAATGTGATAATTAGGGAGTAGAATTTAACAGGTCTTTTTATTTCAGCATATTATGGGGGTACAGATGTTTAGGTTACGTATGTTGCCCTTGCCCCCCCTCCCCCGAGTCAGAGCTTCAAGCGTGTCCATCCCTGGATGGTGCACATTGCACTCTTTGCGTATGCATATACCTGTCCCCTCCTCCCCCTCCTCCCTGCCCAACACCCAATAAATGTTAATCTTCTATGTGCACTTAGGCGTTAATACCAATTTGATGGTGAGTACATGTGGTGCTTGTTTTTCCATTCTTGGGATACTTCACTTAGTAGAATGTGTTCCAGCTCTATCCAGGAGTATACAAGAGGTGCTACATCACCATTGTTTCTTACGGCTGAGTAGTACTCCATGGTATACATATACGACATTTTATTAATCCACTTGTGTATTGATGGGCACTTGAGTTGTTTCCACATCTTTGCAATTGTGAATTGTGCTGCTATAAACATTCGGGTGCAGGTGTCCTTTTTATAGAATGTCTTTTGTTCTTTTGGGTAGATGCCCAGTAATGGGATTGCTGGATAAAATGGTAGTTCTACTTGTATCTCTTTAAGGTATCTCCATATTGCTTTCCACAGAGGTTGCACTAGTTTGCAGTCCCACCAGCAGTGTATGAGTGTTCCTATCTCTCCACAACCAAGCCAACATTTATTGTTTTGAGACTTTTTGATAAAGGCCAATCTCACTGGAGATAAGTGATATCTCATTGTGGTTTTGATTTGCATCTCCCTGATGATTAGAGATGTTGAGCATTTTTTCATATGTTTTTTGGCCATTATTCTTTCTTCTTTTGAAAAGTTTCTGTTCATGTCCTTTGCCCACTTTTTGATAGGGTTGTTTGATTTTTTCTTATTGATTTTCCTGAGTTCTGAGTAGATTCTAGTTATCAGCCCTTTATCAGATTTGTAGCATGCAAAAATTTTCTCCCATTCTGTAGGTTGTCTGTTTGCTCTTGCGACAGTTTCTTTGGCTGTGCAGAAGCTTTTTAATTTGATCAGGTCCCATTTATTTATTTTTGTTGTTGCTGTGATTGCCTTTGGGGTCTTCTTCATAAATTCTTTGCCTAGGCCAATGTTTAGAAGAGTATTTCCAACATTTCCCTCTAGAATTCTAATAATTTCACTCCTTAGGTTTAAATCTGTTACCCAGCGTGAGTTGATTTTTGTGAGCGGTGAAAGGTGTGGATCCTGATTCAGTCTTCCACATGTGGCTATCCAGTTTCCCCAGCACCATTTATTGAATAAGGATTCTTTTCCCCAGTGTATGTTTTTATCTGCTTTGTCAAAGATTAGATGGCTATATGAGGATGGTTTTATATCTGGGTTCTCAGTTCTGTTCCACTGGTCAATGGCTCTATTTTTGTGCCAGTACCAAGCTGTTTTGATTATTACAGCCTTATAATAAAGTTTGAAGTCTGGTAAATTGATACCTCCCATTTTGTTTTTATTGCCTAGAATTGTTCTTGCTATGC
>RJWJ010040506.1:0-13928 GCA_004363605.1 Indri indri
TGTATAAAAATGGAACTATGTTAACAATACAATGTTATGTGAAAAGCTCTGAATATAGAACATATACGATATTGTGACAAATTTTGCTGAGATACATTTTATGTGGCAGACAAAATATAAAAATGGAAACAGTTATGCTAGGATTAAAATATTTCTCCTACTGGTGCCTTATTATTAATTCAGTTTTTTTAAAAAGGAAACATGAAGAAACATTGGTTGGTTCAAACCTTGAACCATCTCTATTAGTAATTACCTATTGTGCAAAATTAATAACTTTGGAGGTTCAGGAGAGCTTCCTTTTGTCTTAGAGTTGTATCAATTATACACAATTTTATTCTACAGATTTATGTTACATCTAAATTGGGCTAAAATTAGTGATATAAGAGTTAAGCCAGTGGTTTGAAGTTGTAGGTTGAAGTAATTCCATATTGAGTTTTGCTTGGGAATCTCACTAAATATTCTCATTTAATGCCAAGATTTCAAGGTTCAGTTTATGTGACTAAGATAACGAGAGGTTAGAATTAGTTTAGGAATTTGGTAGTCTAAGTTTTTCTTTTTACAAATGAAAACTAAAGTGTACAGCTGCATGTTGACGAAAGCCAGGTTGCCTGGGCCTTAATCCTCTGCTCATTCCATTATGCCAGTACAACTTCTTATCCATCGTCAAACTCTGCATTGCTGTGTGTTATAGACATGTGCCTCAATGAGCGTGGTGCTGGAAGACATAACTTCAAGACGTTGCAGGCTTATTGCTATTAATTTGTGCTAAATTAACCAAACCCATCATCCTTTTTTACATTGTGAGAATTATTTCAACATATCAGTCATTAGACTTTGGTACAATGTGGAACTGTAAATACAACCCAATTCAGACTTCTTATTCCACCCTTGTGAAAACTCGATTCAAAGCCCATAAATTAAACAGGCCAATTTGACCTGAAAAATGGAAATCAATCAGAAAACATTGCCTCCTTTCATGATTGCTATCAATTCAATTCTACTCGAAGCAGGAGGCTGGATTAAAAAATAAGCCCTTCTGGTCCATTGGTCCTCTCCTGGTCTAATCCTATTGCCATTCTGTTATTTCAGGCTGCTGAGCCACTGATCAGGTTGCTAAATAATCAATTGTCTGCTCTGCAATCAATCATTATGGAAAAAGAAAAAACCATGCAAATCGTTCTGAAAATAGACTAGCATTACTCATTCGATAGGGTCTAAGATTCAGTTTATTAAACCGAGACTAACCCGATTTCAAAGTAATTGCAAAATGTTAGTAAATTCTCCAGGTGGGCAAGCAGAGACATGAGTTGCAGATAACACTACATGTATTGGTCAGGCCAGTAAGAGATTTCTGTGTCCTTTGCATTTTGATATCCATCTGGCTCTGAGCATGACTCTGAAGGTCATGTGGAGACTTAGAAGTGGAATCCCTTGCTAACAGAACAAAAGCATCTTTGTTCAGAGGCTTGCTGACAATTTTAGGTATGAAAACCTGAAAGTAGAAAATGGAATTATAGAACCAGAAAGGATTATCAAAATGTAATTTAATCTAGACAAATCCCATGGAAGACATATGACTTTCTAAACTGTTTCAAAAGAGCACCAGGGGAATTACTTTAGTTGTCTTTTATTTTTCCTCTTAAATTCTGATAATATCTTATTAATGGGCAGCGAAATGTGCTCTTTGAGATGTGAGAAGGTTCTTTTTTACCCTGACTAACTTGGAATGAAAACTACTCTTAAATGTAGACTTTAAATCAAAGATAATGCGAGAAGAAATTATAGTGAATCAAGGCAATATACCTGCTTAAGGAAATTAGGATTCTCTCACTAATGGCTGGTTTTAGCATTTATTATGCACCTTTTGTGCTAGTGGTGAGGAACTCAAAGACAAATAAGACACAGTCCCTGCCCTTGAGAGGTTAAAAATCTAGTATGCTCTCTTGCATGGTTTATTTGACCACTTTGTATATTACTAATGAAAGTGCTTGCATAAACAAGCATATGTGCAATGTACAAAAACCCCCTGGAATTTTTATTTTTTATTTTTGAGATGAGGTCTCATTTTGTCACTCAGGCTGGCGTGCAGTGGCAAGAACATAGCTCACTGCAGCCTCAAACTCTTGGGCTCAAGTGATCTTCCTGCCTGGGCCTCCCCAAGTGCTGGGATTCCAGGTCTGAGCCACTGTGCCCAGCCCAAACTCTGGAATTTTAAAAACAAGTATATATGCAGTATAATTCATGAGTAAATGTTAAAAGTATGCCCACATCCTAAACTGATAGTCTAGGCAGTGCTTCCTGGAGCACACCAATTTTTAGGCTTCTCATCGGTTCCTACTCAATCAAATTCTCTAGGAATGGGCCCTAAGATTATGCATTTCCCAGTAATTCTTTTGTGCTTCCATTGTTTCTTGACTTTTCCTAGAAAAGTTAACTTTCATAGAAACAAAGCATGTTCTCATCCAAAGGCAAAATGGTCTTCAGTCATGAGCCATTACTTCGCATTTATTTCACTTTCAGACTTACTTGAAAATGGTTGTCCTGGTTGCTCAGAAATATTTCACTTTCACAGCTCGGTCACATTCTTTCACCAAGTCTTTCATTCAGTTTCTTTAACACTCTTATAAATGGTTTGTTCAAACTTGATGAGGAAAAGGCCTCAAAATAGGCAGCTGAGCAAGTGCTGGCTGAGACAGTTCACCGAGAAAGGCACGGAGGTGGAAATTTTGAAAGCAATAATCAGAATCTACAAGTTCTTTGATCCCCTCAAGGAAAATTCCCTATTGACACTGTCCCCATAATTGCTTTCACTTTTACAAGAAACATAAACAGTCAAAAATGAAACCTCATTAATATAATGAAAATATTTCTTGCTTGAATTAATAAGGCTCTCTCCTGCTGAGTTTAAAGCATCAAGTTGTTGAAAAGACAAAAGTATGACTTTTAGCTTTTGCCTGATAATTGGAACATGAAATTCTCATGGTATTATGGCTCTCATTCTTAGCTTCTCTCTACAACCAGCCTTGCCAAAACTATTTCCATGGGAACAGACATCAAATCTGTGAAAATATTGGAAAAGCTACCATAGGGATGTTCATTCAAACTCATTTGCTATACTTTGCCAAGTAAGGTCCCACATGTAAAAAAAGCGAGCACAGGTGAACATCCTACTTTAAAAATGACTTTGCGGTCAGGAAAACCTATAGGGCCGCTCAGGAAACCATGTTTCTCCCTTTCCTTTATTTCCCTGTCTCTCCTTCCTTTCTTTTCTTTTCTACTCCCTTCTTTTTCATTCATTCATTCAACCAATATAGCCGAGCTCCTATTTATGGTTAAATACATATGTACATTTATATTTTCTCCTATTTGCGTCAGACACACTGATGCATGGCTTTAAGAGGAAAACCAATCAACAAAGATACTGTCTTTAAGCATATCTAGGAAGCATGTCTATTAAAACAGACATAACGAGGGAAGGGCAGGGTTGGTGTCTTTGCGACACTAGCAGTCAACACATACTAGCTCAAATACATTTAGGATTTGCCATGCCTGAATAGAATGGCTGGAGCCACACTAGAGCTCTGGAGAACTGGTATAGAAATGCGCTGGAGAGTCAGAGTAGCTGAGAAACATAAAAGGAACATCTCTTTTCCCTTTAATGGAGAAAACCACAGGTGTGTAGTGGGGAATTCAGAAGCCTGTGTATAAGATGGAAATAACAAACGTAAAACCACAGGGCTTCAAGTACAGTCAACAAATGAGGATCGGCTCTCTTTATTCCAGACAGGACTGAATATCTTTCATCAGATGAAACAAAATTTTAATAAGTAACTGCCCTCACCGAAGACAGATGGATTAATTGGTCTTTTAGAGAAATAAAGAGTGCCCCTGAGTAGACAGACCTTTGATTGCTTTATCAACTGGATTGTCTCCAAAAGTTCTACATCAAATGTATAATCTGAGTGTTTCTTTGAATAAAATGCACAGCAGAAATTAATTTGGCCATGTATTAAGCATTGGAACACAGCCTGCAAACAGGGTCATGCACACAAACATTTATAGTGGTTCACTTGGGATTTAAAATATGTCAGGAATATGAAAAGAATCATGATGGATCCACCCCATGGAAAAGAGGGAAATGTAGGAGAGAAATTAATTTTCATTTTTAAAGACTTAAAAAGGTAAGAGACTGGCAAGCATTAGTGATTGTTACCCTAATGGTTCTTACGGGCACATTCTAATATAAACTGAGCAAAAAAATTCTGTTCATCTCCACATCTCACCACAGTCGACGGTCCTAACTCTTGAAATGAGGTATTAATAATTCAATAAAAAAATAAGGACAGAATGGATAACTACTTGACTTTGAAGATATCACTTTTTAAAGTGCCAGTGTAATTCATGTTTCTCAGCTCCTTATCGTTAAAACAAAAGTCATTACAGACCCCTAAGCTGGGACGGAGAATGCAGGGGAAGGTCAGAAAAACGCCACCTTCTGAAATGAAAACTAAGAAGGATCATCATAAAACCGATGAAAATGTTCATCTGCAGAACTCTTCCTGAAGTGGCTCTTCAGAATAAAGGTTTCGAAAATGTTTCTGATAAAAACATATGTCTCTGTTCATCCAAGATTTCAAAGTGCCTCTCCAAAAGTCATCAAACAAATACTAACCTACAGCACCACCAGTGTAAGCAACTGCTAATTTCAGAACCATAACTTGAATATATGTTATAACAGAAAATTCTAATGACTGAAAAGAGATGTTGAAAAAGATGAGTCCAACAGCTAAGAAATCTTAAGCATTCTTTCCGGGGGAAAGGTGTTCTGATTTTTAGACAAATGTTCTTGTTCATCTAATCACAAATATCCCTAGAGTGGAAAAGGGTTATTCATCACTGTTACAGAGTTATAAAATATCATTTAAAGAACATCTAAGAAGGTTCACATATCTCAATCTTTTGCTTATCAAGCTATATCGTAATGTCTTTTCCCCATATTATTCTCTCTTCTTGGAAAGTTCTGGCCCATTCTCTATTTCTGCTATTGAAATTCTGCCCATTCTTCAAGGTTCAACTCCAACATCTCCCTCTTTCCACAACCTTCTCTGATCCTCAACCCTATCAGAGATCTCTGCATTTTTATTACAATGTCTAACTCTGCTTCCTGTTATATCTAGCTGTTTCACCATTAGATTGTAAGCGATTTGCTGCATGCATATTTTAAGAAGTTTATGAGAATGTACATGTCAAACCCTCTGCTATATGCTTTTATGTTCATTTGATCCTCACTGTGCCCCCCATATGCTTGGCCCATGGACCCTCACTAATTTGGCATTGCTATAAATGTAAATACGACCTTCCAAGAGAATTCCCTTATCAGGAAGGCATGTCCTATGCAGGTGAATGGATCCAGGAAAATGGGTATCTGGTACTTACATTTTCAATAAGTGAGTTTATTGGAATTTGAGTCATGTAAGTCAACTTCCCAGAGTGTAATCATGCTTAGATGAAGGGAAAAGAATAGTAATCTAGGCTTGCAAAGTGGATGCCTGGACTGGAATATGGAGACTCCCCTAACAAGTAGCCACTAGAGTGAGATCCTACCTGTGACACTCACGAGGCCTCCAGCAACCAATTTAAAGGAAACAAAACAAAACAACACCTGCCCAGAGATGGTACATGTATTCTGACATGAGAAAACTCAGAAGAGAATGATTCTTGCACACTTTCCAAAGAAATCTTGAAATCTGAAACTAAAGCTCTCCAGGCTGTGGGGGAAGAAAATCCAAAACAAAATACATCAACAGCTCTTTTTTTCAGAACTTACTAATTAGGCATTTATAATAATTACAACATGGTTTGTATTAAAGTAGAAAAATAAAAGTAGCTTATCCTTATATAAATGTTAGGCTTTCATTTAAAGTACTGTCTGGGGAAAGCAATCTAAAAATAGCTTTCGAAACCAAGGGCACAAGAAAATAATAATTTCTTTTAAAGGTGCCTTCCATGTCAGACTCCAGAAATTAATTTATGCATGCATGCATCCCTGGGTAGGCATTTTCTATTATATAGTTTGGGCTTAAGATGAGGTATACTTTTTTTTAAATTTTGGTTTCATTTTGCTTTCCACTCCTTGCTCTCTGAAGGTGGGGAATAAACAGATAACTATAATATAATTGAATATGTGAGAAGATAGATATATGGAAGGGTTATGGAAGAATCAAACTAGGGCAAGTACCTAATCCCTGGAGAGAAGGGAGAGGTGCAGAAGGCTTCCTGGAGGAGATGATGCCAAAATCAAAAGAAAGTAGAAGTTAGCCAGGCGAGAGGATGGGAGAGCATTTCAAGCAGAAGATTAAAAAATGAAGGCGTGAGATGACATGGGCATGATAGGCAATTTATTGCCACCGGAGAATAAAGAATAAGGCAAAGGATTGTAGGAGATGAAATAGGGGTGTGGGCAGGGGCTGTGCCTATGGGCACCACACCTTTCATTTAAGGATCTATACTTTACTGGCAGTAGAAAGGCATTCAAAGGCTTCAATCAGGAAAGTGATACGGTTAAACCTGTATTTCATACGGCTCACTTCAGTGGGAAGGTGGAGAATAAGAGCAACAGAGCTGTGGACAGGGAAATGTTTGTAGTAGTGCAGGAGAGAGAGGAGGAGGGCCGAATGGAAGGAGATGAACTATTTGGGAAACAGCGAGCAAGTGAAAATGAAAGGACCACGCAACTGCTTGGATGTGGAGGCAAGGAAGAGGAGAGGAATCCTGCGCGTCTAATGACTGAGTAGACGTTGATGCCATATTCTAAGACAGAGGCTTCAGGAGAAGAAGTGGGCAGACAATGAGTGCAGCTTCTGATCTGAGAAGACTGAGGTTTCTGTGGGACTTCCGGGTAGAGGTGTCCATTGGGTAGTCGGATGCAGGGGTCTGAGCCCTGGGAGCGCCGTGGGCGAGGATGTAGATGGACAGTTCATCAGTGTTCTGCTAATAGCTGAATTCGTGGAAATGGAAAGGACCCAGCAAGAGCAAGGAGAATAAAAAGCAAGAAGGTAGAGAATGGATCTCTGGAGGATACGACCATTTAAGGAAGAAAAGGAAAAGGAGTGTACAAAAGCAGCAGAGAAAGAAGATCAGGGAATGAAGAAAGATCGAGCCACACAGTTAAATAAATGCATAAAAGAAGAACAAGAGATAAGGAGTGTGTACATATGTGTGTGTACGTGTATATACACATTATTTTTTTTGTGTGTGGATCAAGATAGTATCTGAGCATTGGTTTCTACTACCTCACTCCTAAAATCCCATCTCATAATAAAAAAAGATGAAAAGAATTAATCAGAACAAATCATAACCCATGACGAGAAAAATGTCATTCCATTAGTATTTCAAAAATGATGGAGGAATCTCTGGGAGACAGACAGCAGATGGGATCTGCTTTAGAGGGAAACAGAACTTGAAGAAAAGACCAAAACAAATATAAGAAAAAAAACTGCAGCAAATGTCAGGGTTTTGAGGGAAGTGCTTGAAATGCAAACACAGAATCAAAGGATACACAAGTGGAGGGGTTGGAGGGGCATTCTCGAAGGCCTGAAGTCTGACGGAGCGTTGCTTGGCAATCCGCCTCTCCTGCTTTGCTCTGCACCAAGGGGCAGCAGCACAGCTCAAGGCCAACGCGATGACTGTGGGTGCTGGTCTAGAAGTCCGGGGAGGGAGGGAGGATAACTTCGCTTTGTATTCTCTGTAGTCCCGAGCTGTTCGACTCTTTCACATTGAGAATGTATTCATGGATTACTTGAGTACATTATTGAAATAGAAATAAAGTCTTTTGGATTCAACTGGAAATCTGGAAGGCCTTGGTGACCGTGACAAGAACAGTAAAAAGGAAGGACGTTGTGGCCAATGGTGCCTTGAGGCATGAATAAGAGATGACAAAATGGAAAAATCAAGGGTAGAATCTTGGGAGAAAATTAACATCAGGTGTAAAGGATGGATGGGGAGGAGTCAGATTCTTTTGGGAAGGACAGGCGGTAGAAACAGGAAGTACAGAAGGACATGGGTGCCAGTGGAAAGTGGAAGTAGAAAAAGAAAGGGAATTACACTTGAAGGCCTTTTCTTAGAGAATGAGACAAGGTTATCTGCTTAGAGGGTGGCAATCCAAGGCTGTGAAGAGGATCCAAATAGGAAAAAGATTTGAAAAAAACCACCAAGAACAAATCAAAGGGTTGACAGCGATGATGAGGATTTAGCTGAGGTTGGAAACCCCAGATAGGTGGTGCTGCCCAATCCACAGTGAGGGACTTTCTCCAGCAGCTCTTCGCTACCTGAGTGCAGCAACAGCAAAGGCTGGTTGTCAGAGCCACCCAGGGTTGGGATTTCCTTAGGTCAAAGGAGGAGCAGGGTCCTAGGACACAGAGGGTACTGGTGATAACAAATCGATCAGATGATGCACCTTAGCTCCTGGTTTGATGAAGACATTTAGCTTCTGATAGATTTGGAGAAAATGGAAGCCTCAAGAACCTACAGGATCCTGACACAGGCCAAAGGCAAGAGGTGAGCATGAAGGGGCAGGATATGGATGTTATTCCTCTGCTTTTAATAGCCAGAAGCAGAAGCAACAAAAGTCCCTCTCCCTCCTTGTGTTAGAAAGAACAATCAGCAAAAGAGCAGAGAAATTCATAGCCCATAAACCAGGCCAAACCAACAGACGTAGGAAGGGTAAAGCATTTTTTCATCACTTCATCATTCTTAATTTTTCTCACCAGTTTCCAGAGGCCATGGACCATGTGTGTCACTAAGTACTGCCTTATGGAGCATGTTTTCCCATACCTGTGGCTACAGTCTGCCATGCAGAGAGGAGTCAGCTGCCACACTGGCAGTCTCTGAGCCTCCAGGATCATTAAAGGGCCTCTTACCCATGGGCTAGTGTCCTGAAGGACAACTAAGGATGTGTCCTCCAAGAGCCTAGGCTTTCTGTGATGTCTTTTACCATATTGTGTTCCTTAGTATGAGAAGAACTGGCCAGGCAAGATGTCCCTAAATGGTCCTGCATCCATAGCAGAACAGGGGAAGGGTCACTGTGCTCAGGGACAAGAGAGGGGGTGGACCAAGTGGTGGCCTTGTAGAGACTTTGTTTCAAGGCACTACAGCATGGCTGGGCATTTGGTGGCTCTCTGGGGCTGAAATACTCTAGGGACAGACAGTGCCCTCTCTCATCAAGGCTGTGAGCATCTCTGCTCTCCAATGCCGGCCCACATGCCTGCAGGCCAGAGCAGTGTCCAGAGTGGTCCCCTAGACCCCTGAGGAGGACAGCACAGTGTGCCAGGGGCAAAAACACAGACTCAGGAAATGGAGGCAATCCCACTTTTTACCTCTAGGTTACATAGAGAGGATAGAGACACTGAGGAAGGGAGAGTTAGACTGATCCTTCATAAGTCTCCTTTTGTATTCCAGCAGATGCTGATCTTTCAGGAGTGGGAGCAAGAAAGGAAACCCCAAAGCCTTTCTGCCCTGGTGGCCTGAAGAATGTCTGAAATATACTTCTCAGTCTGATTCATGGCCATAAGGGAGTTGGGCATAAACCTAGAGGGTCCCAGAAGAGACAATCCCAAGTGGGTTCCTCAGATATTTTGTTTCAGGCAGCAGAGCCGGGAATGTCCCCCAGCATAAAGGCTGACAGAACACCATCTGGTTTCAAGCCTGTTTTATTCAGTTGATTTAGTTTTTCAAGCATTTTTTTCAGAGGATATATGATAGAAAAATTAAACACGTTTCACTATCATTCCTCTTGGACCTAAATAAACATAATTTTTCAACCTAAGTGCTTAGGTTTTATGTAGTTATATTTGTTTATATATTCCCTTCATTTCATATAGAATTTGAGGTTGCTTGCAAATTCATAAAAAAAGAAATAGAAAAACCACACTAAAAAATTTATAAAAGTATGCCAGCTAAAAGATCTACGAAGTTGATTTATAAAGTTATATGCAATTCCAAATAAAAATAGAAGGTTTTTTTTTGGAAACTAGATAGAAACTGATTTCTAAAACTCATAAATAAGCAAGTGAAAGTGGTCAAAAGTCTGTAAAAAAGAATGAGGAAGTATCAGATCTGAGACAGTAGAAACAATAAAAACCTCAATAATTAAAGTTTGTTCTAAGTTAATGAAAAGACTGATCAGTAGGAAATACATGGGAATTCAGGAAGGTGGCATAGAAAATCAGCAGGGAAATAAATTTGGCCTTGCAGAAAAAGAATCAGATCACGGGTTGAATTCTGAATGGTTCAAAGACTTAAATGTATAAAACAAAACCATAAAAGTAATGGGAGAAGATAGGGGAGAATTTCTTTATAACTTTGTAGTGGGAAAGGCATATTTTAGTAATAATTTAAAATTCAGAAGCCATAAGAGAAAAAACATAAATGAGATTATATAAAAATAAAATCCATGTGGAAAAAACAATATAAGCAATGTCAAGTGACAAGTAACAAATTGGGAATACATAGATAAATTGCGAGTGACACAAAGAGCCAATTCCCTAATTTATCTGTTAGGAAAAAACCAAGAACTTTACAGAAAAGAGTTCACATAATGTTGAAAACTCCTATAATGCTTATTATATGACAAACATTATATTTACCCACTTAATCCTTAAAATAACCTCATCATACAGGTACTGTTATCTCCATTTTATTGCCAGGAACCTGAGATGCAGAGAGGTTAAGTGACTTTCCCAAGGTCACACAGTTTATAAGGGACAGAGGAAGGATTCAAATCCGGACAGTGTGACTCCAGGCTTTCTGCTGATAATTGCCAAGTTCTACAGGAAAAACCATGACCAGCCAACAATAGAAAACAAAATATGAATTTGCTCGTAAACACGAAGAGATGCTAAAAATCCCATACAATAAAGTAAGTACAAATTGAAACTACAGTGAGACATATAATTTTCACTGCCCTTTACAGCTGTCTAGGCAGGCAGGTTTTGACCTGCATAAAGGCAAGTGTCCTAAGCTTTCAGTTTAGGATTTTACGCATTGTGTCAGAGCTTGAGAGAGGAAAGGTCCCAAATAAATGTGCCACAGCTTGCTTGTCCTCCTAGTACGAAAGTAACAGTGCAGAAAGAACGTGGTCATGTTTATTCTTGAGGGGGGGAAAAAACCAAAACTACCCTATGAATTGCACATGTATTTCTGAAATGAAATAATATTTCTGGAAAAAGAATTTAAAATGGTGTCGTTGCCTGTCAGAATGTGACAATGTGAAAAATAGTCATTTTCACTTTTTCTATCCGATATATACCTTTGCTAAAGACAGTCAGGAAATAGAGTAGCATCTATTTTCTGTTCTCATATTGCTAATGCAGTATGAGAAGAGAATCCATCATGAGGAAAGGGTTTGTTCATTCTGTAGATTGCAGTGAAGTCACGGTTACCTCTGATCGTGGGAATTCGGTATATGAAGGGAAAATGAAATCCACACAGAATCCCAGGATCATTCTTAATCTAATGTTTCAATCGTCTGTCATTGCTGCTTCTCTTAAAGAAGCTCACAAATGGAAAACACAATTGATTTGTAATTATGTTTATTTTCCCCAGAATTAGATGGAAGACTTGGCAAGCAGCAAAGTGACCACACTGGTGGCAGTGAGCAAGGGAAAAGCAGTGGCAAATCTCAGGGATACCTGGTGGAGGAAAACTTGAATAATCTGTGACATGGTTACCAAGGCTGCAATTTGTTAGATCATAGCAAGGCTTGGAGGATGGCCACCTCCTCCAGGAAGCCTTCTCTGACCCATGATGCAAGTGTAACAGTCTCATTCTGGGGTACCCAAAACACTTTGGAATAATAATACTTGTGACAAATAAAACTATACAGAAATGTATAAAGGAAAAGATAACAATCCTGTCATTCTTTCTATTCATTTTCTTGGCAAGTGTGAAATATTTTTGATAGTTTCTCAGTGCTAATACATACATATCTCCATGTATTATAACAGTTATTGTTGTTATTTTTACCAGAATGGGCTCATACCATGCATATCACCTGAAAAATTGCTTTTTGCATTTAACATCACAGACATTCCTCACTTGAATATCAAATGCAGTAGTCACCCCTTATCCACGGAGGTTACTTTCCAGGACATTCAATGGGTGCTTGGAACTGATAATAGTACCGAGCCCAATATATGCTGTTTTCCCAATACACGCATACCCATGATAAAGTTTAATTTATAAATTAAGCACAGTAAGAGAGTCACAGTAACTAATAATTAAGTCATTATTAGTAAAGTATTAAGTGAAATCAAGGTTATCTGAACACAAGAGCTGAGATACTGTGTCTGTGATAACCCGGAGGGTTACTGAGTGACCCACAGGTGGGCAGGCAGCATGTACGGTGTGGAACCGCTGGAGAAAGGGAAGACTCACATCCCTGGTGGGACGGAGCTGGACAGCTTGAGATTTCACCACGCTACTCAGAATGGGGGCAATTCAAAACTTAGGAATTGTTTATTTCGTGAATTTTCCATTTCACATTTTCAGACCTCGGTTGCCTGGGATAACTGAAACTGCAGAAAGCAAAACCGTCAATAACAGGGGGCAATTGTAGTTCCAGCTACATATTTTTAAGACCTTCAATATATTCTGTAATTTGGATAAAACTAATATATCTGAACATAATGCAACCTTTCCACTTTTCTGCCATTCCGAAAAAAAATTACTGCCTTAAAGATTCTTACATGTAATTTTGTTTTTCTATAGAATTGATTCTCTCAAGAGGGATTGGTAGGTGAAATTTAAATACTTTCGCTAGAATGTCCAAGAACAAACAATTCATATTCATACGAGCAGGATCTGAGGGGACGCGTGGTGTCATATCCAGAATAGCACTGGGTGTTTTCACTCACTTTATTTTGCCAATTCGCTGGGTGAAATATGATATTATATTGTTGTTTTAAATTATATTTCCATGACTGTTAAAGAGGCTGAGCATTTTTTTCATGAGCTTTACTATTCATTTAAAGTTACATTTCTGTAAATTTCCTACACATACAGCTTCCCTATTTCTATCCCTATTAGATTATTTATCTTTTTTTTTTAAATCAAAATGTAGGTGCTCTCTGTGTCTTAAGGATATTAACCTTGGTCTGTCATTCAAATACATTACAAATATTTTAACTTTGACTTTGCTTATATTGGTTTTAGCCACATCAAGCTTATTATTTTTCATATAATTGGCTATGTCTGTATTTCTATTTACAGTTTCTGTATTTTTGACTTGCTTTAAAAAATTTACCCTACCACTATGCTTATTTAAAAAATTATGGAAAAGCCTATGAATTGGGACTCAGGGTAAATGAGGAAATATTATAACTTAGATTGATTAATAGAAATATCAGCGTAATAATTATTTGGGATGAGATTGTAATCGTGAGATAAATGGAAGAGCACAGTAGAAATTCAAACTAACTGGGATGGGGTGAAGGAAATAAAGACACTGTGCAAGTCAGTAAACATGACATGGGGAGAAAAAGATGAACTGTTATAAAAAAATTGGTACCTATAAAATGGAAGGAATAAAACTGAGTCTTTTGATTGTCACAGTAAGTGTGGGCAGGTTGAATTTCAATATCAAAAGGCAAAGACTGTCAGATTTTGTTAAAAAATAAAATCTATTTATAAATTACTTATAAAAATACACATAAAGCAAAGGAATAAAAATATATTAAAAATGAAGAGATAAGAAAAGATACACTGGAGAAATTCAAACAAAAAGAAGGAGATGTGGTAATATTAGCATCAAATAAAGCAGAATTCAAAGCCCCAAACCTGTTTCCAAGTTAGGGCCTTATAAAAGCTATCCATATAACAAAAACATTTGTATCCTCCTAATATCTTGAAATTTTAAAAATGCTATAAAAAAA